>CAXAKX010000361.1:0-13885 GCA_963969525.1 Ontholestes murinus
ATTACAATGGAAAATTAAATTAATTTTCTTTCGGTAATGATAATAATTATTTTAAGTTCACCTATAATTACATTTTTTGCACTGTGTAGGAGGATATTATAAGTACACATTATAATAAGTTGAATTACACGCAAAGCAACACGGATGAAGAATTTCGTGATCGAAGGCTGGTTATGCAGAGCTTAATGCATATAATGAATAATATATACATATGCATAAATATCACACACAGTTTAATATATTATATATATATATATATATATATATATATATATATATATATATATATATATATATATATATATATATATATATATATATATATATATATATATATATATTATATATATACATATATTAAAATGGAAACTTAAATGTTAAAATAAGAAAATACGATAATAATATAATAATTTTATATAACAATTTTAACAATAAACAATACACGTATTATTTTTATTTTTATACAGCTAAATAAATAAATAATAAATGATGGTCAATCATCACTGAACATTTCCTTAAATATAGCCAAAACTGCTACAAACATAAGTCAATTTTAAAGATCGCATTATCAATTATTATTATTCATATAATTTATGATCTTCAAGTAATTACGAAAATAAAAGTAACAATGAGAAACATTAATTACTTTGAGCGTTTCTCTACCGCAGGTTTCCTCATTATTACTTTTATTTCCATCTATTCTGCACCCGTAAATAAATATTTACTTTACCATTTTATTTATATTTAAATAAATGCTGCGTCAATACAATTAATTATTTCAAGTTGTATAATAATTGCAATTACAGATATAAAGGCTGTATGTTAATTAAAGACATTAACATTCAATCATTTTAGTTGAAATAGCTGATTTAATAACCGCGATTTTTATTTAAATATGTTTAATGCAGGTGGCAACCCTAAAGATAGGGGCGTACTTAAAATTTTCAAACGGACTGTACTAGACATATATGATATGCAACCCAATATACACTTACAAGTGACAATTGCCCGGTGTTGATGATTATTCGCGGCATTTTCATAAATCGCATAACCTCAAATAATTTCGTGTTTATTATTTAAACAATGTCTCAAAGGGGGAACGAGAATAAGGTTTTATTATCAACAGCGGAACGCCTGGGACTCGGCGATGAACCAGCAGTACATAGGTGGGTAGAATAATTATGGTAATACAAATTCTTCCATTAGATTTAATACGAATGTATTACTACTACTAAAACATCATTCACAGAAGGAAATAAATTATAATACATGGAATGTATAAAATAAAATTCTGATATAGTTTTTTTTCTGAATAAAGTTCTGATATAGTTCTTTCATGGCTATCGACCGGTGGTCTTTCAGCCCTGAATGTATTATTTTAATATCATGTCGTTAAAATTTATTTAAGAACGATTTAATAAATAAATATACTACAAATCGCAATTGATTTAGTCAAAATTAAATTCAACATCACACAGAAAGAATACAGGTCTAAAGCCCAGGCGAACTAACACCACCATTATATTTTAAATGTAATTGTAATGAAAAAGTCTGAATAGAAATGATTGTTTTAAATAAATATAAGATTGCAAGTCAAAACAATAAATATTTAATATGTACGTATTATAAGTAAGCTTAATTTTTAACCAGTTGACAGAGTTTCATGGGTATACTCGTCATCATTCGATTTTCTTGGCACACAGAAATAAGCACTTTTAAAACGGAGCGATACAGTTAACTGGTTAAATTTTTTAACGATAAATAATGTCAGTGAGTTATTCTTTTTGTTTTGTTTGTTTATTTTTAATATTTTATAGTTGTATTATTTAACTCTCAATAATAAATTTCATTCTCTAGATATTCATTTCGAGTCCATTATTTCTCACCTAAACGTGAATTTTTATTATTACAAAAAAAATTTGTGTAATCAATGGATCTTTATTTATACATATAGATTCATCAATATCTTTATATGTTTATTACTTCGTTCATTGTACCCCATTGTGGAATGTTTTATAAAAAATCACATTACGAATAAAATCATCTTTAGCAATGTATAATAATTCTGTGTAAAATAATTTATAACCTTTTTAACTATAGATATAATAAGGGAGCTACGATTGTCACTCGGGAAAAGGGACCGTCTTCATTACATTACCTGTGTCTTCATTACAATTATTTCAGTTTAAAGTAAAAATCACTTGGCTTGTTTCACAAATAATATATTATTTTCTCTTCAACTAGTTTCCACAATAAATCATTATCTTCGATCGATATTTGTTTTTGGGTTTCGTGAAGAGTATAATCAATATAAATAACACTGTTGTAACTAAGCATTATAAAGTAAAATCGATACTTGTTCCGCTACTATCTTGATGGAACCAAATTTTCAAATTGGGAGAAGTAAAACTCTTGTTATGTTCCATGTCTTTATTTTCAGATAACTGACACGTATTTCGGTCAGTTTTAACCTTGATAATGATCCGTAGGGACCTAAACACGTGTCAGTTATGTGAAAATAAAGAAACATAACAAGAGTTTTACTTCTCCCAATTTCATAAAAGAAAGGATACAAGAGTGTTATTTATATTCATTATCTTTTTTAAATATTTAATGCATTAAAATTTACTTTACAATTTCCATTTATAATAATTATTTTTTAGGAAAGCCGAAGAGTTTCTGCGAGTACTACAAACGAAAGGGTCCATAAAGAATATGAACGACTACGCAAAGACTGTTTTCTGTTTGGATTTGGCTTCGTCAGTATTAGGCATTGGATTTGATAAGGTACTAATGGTCCCGATATAAAATCATATTTTTTTAATGATTAAATTTTAAGGAAACTGGAATAAAACTGTCTGGTGTAAAGAAGGCGGTGTACCAAAATAATTTGAACATAATTGAAAAATTGCTCGAATTGTATAAGCCGATTAGCGTGAAGGAAGTGTGCGTGCAGTGCAGTTGCACCGTCGCTAAAGACCTGGCGGAGAAGATTTTCGAAGCTTACAAATCCCAAGGTGTGGCAAACGATTTCGATCATCCGCAATATGTGGCGATGTCAGTGTATACCGCATGCAAGTATGGATTAATTTTTTTTTTTATTTGAACACCCAACTGATAAAAAAATTTTAATTACAATGTTAATTAGACTTAATAAGACTCATTTGTTGTAGATTTATGAAATGTTTTCGTGTTTTTTCTAATTATTGGTTAATTTTTACAACATAAAGGATTTTAACACATTTTTTATGTTAATACAGATGAAATAATATTTATTTATAATATTTAAATACTATATTAAAATATTACTATTTACTTACCATTTTTAGTAGAAGAAAAAAGTGTTTTGGCTAATTTTTATCAAGAATTACCATTACTATGTGGTTGCAACCATCGACAGGATTTATTTTGCTTTGCATGTCCATTAGAAAAAATTGAATAATATACATAAATATACACATTACTCAAGAATTTAGAGAAGAGGACATACCTATTCCTGGGATCAAAATAAAATGATTTAACACAATTTATCTATATCAAAAAGTTTACGGTTAAGTTGGAATTAGTCTTTAAAGTTCCAAAAAATGATATTGATTTTCTTTATAACAATTGAACGATATATTCCATCAAGCTTAAATTTGGTATAGTTGATTATCATAATATAACACATATTTTCAGTTATTATAATCATGATTGATAGACAAGAGCTGTATAAAACAGTAGTACGACAACATAAAAACTATTAAACAAAAACGTTTACTTTGTTGATATCACACTTATTAACTGAACAGTTAATGATCGAAACTCGAGTCACTTAAAAATAAAGTGTGATATCAACAAAGTAAACGTTTTTGTTTAATTTTCCAAGATGTATCACGAAGTTAACGCCTCAACCATTAATCAATTACATAAAAACTATGTTATCTTTTTATTAGCACATCTTACAAAGATTTATAAACTACTATTAGAAAGAAAGGTTTATTTTAAAGTTTTTTTTTCTATTAACAATATTTTATATTTTGTACGGTTTCGCCACAAATAAAATAGAAATTTAAGAGAAAATCTGCTTACTTCATCAGAGTTTAATGAATATTTAATTCATACTATAAAATACTTGCCATATTTTGAATTATGTATAATTTCAAATATCATTTGTAAATGATTGCAGGTTGATGAATTTTAAAGTACCAAAACCGCAGTTTGTAGCCTTGAGTCGATTGAAGCCGGCCCAGTGGAAGGAATTAGAGGCGGAATTTATTAAATTCACAAGTAAAGTAGGTCTGGTGGCGGATAATAAAAAGAGCAGCAAAATTAGTGGAAGAAGTGAACTGCACAGTTATTTGGAAGAATTTGCTAATAACGGTTTGTACTGAATATTCTATCAGTAAGTATTTATTTTTTTGATTCTGTTAAAGTAACATGAAAATTTATTTATTATATGATTTGTGTTCTAAACAGAGCCACGTTTTTGTTTTCTTTCTCTTGCATTTATTTTAAGCTTCAACTTCAAATTGATTGGATAATTAAATATGTTTAAAATGCAAGGTTTTATTAATTTTTTTATGTATGTAATTTGCTCAACTGTTTTAGACCTCATTGACGATGGAGGCTTTTACTTCGTTATACATATTTAATCATAAATTAAACACAATTTTCACATTATTTTGTATAACATGTGTTTATTTATATGGTGACCAATGGTTTCACTTTCAATTTGAAAATCATACTTTAATGTATTGAAACCATTGGTCACCATATAAATAAATACCTATAAAACAAAACATAGTGAAAATTGTGTTTAATTTGTGTTTTAGACCTTATTGGGCTTTATAGAAAAATCCTTCTTTCTGTTATAAAAATATTTAAAAAATAGTTGGTTAAATATTTATTTTGTAATGGGTGTTATTCTTGATAATAGCAGTAGTGATTAGCTATCGGACACGTGTTTCTTTTGACATGTTATTTGAGTATTTATATGTGTGTAAACGACCTTACTACTTTAAAGGATCGTCCCATGAATCTAAATCTAAATAATGGTGATGTCGCCATCATAGTACTTTCCCTATATTTTACTCGAAATCTATGAGGTTTACACAAAAAGGCTAGTAATTTATTCACTTTTGAATGCTCTACAATTATTTGTTATATAAATTTCATGTAGCTTCAATAGTTTAGTAACAATTGGCAAAAAATATCAAAATTTTCAATTTTTATTTTTTTTTCTCGAAAATTAAAACTTTTATGAAAAATATGTTTGAACAAAACTTGTCCAGTTTCTCATTCCCTTTAACTTTTGTTTAATCAAATCTGTAATATTGTTCATATTAAAAAAAATATTTGAAGAAATCAAAAAAGGCCTTGAGTAAACATCCACTTCCGGTTTTTGAATATTCACCAAAAGCTTTTCAGTTCCAGTTTTTAACGATAAAACCTTAAGTTTAAAGTTTTATCTCAATAGGATCATTCGTTTTTGAGATACAGCGCCCACAGACAATTTCACGCACAAAAACAATATTTCCCCTATATATATTATATAGGGAAAGTAAAAAACAATATTTCCCCTATATATATTATATAGGAAAAGTAATTAATTGCATCCTAATTGTGTATCTAATGATAAAATTAATTAAAACTTATGTTTTCAGATGATAAGAATCCAAGATCGCCAATAAAGAATAGTCAGGAAGATAAACAAACGGAAGATTATGAAGTGTGGAGGAATAGAATTTTAACAGAAGCCAGGGAGCAGCTAAGTAAAATGGAGACATAAATATGGTCTGTTTTGTATTATTTGTAGCAAAAATATATTAAAAATACAATTTTTTCTTTAAACATTTCTCAACTAAAAAAAATATTGTGATTATGTAGAAATTTAAAATATATTCCTTACTTTATTGTAGAAATTTAAACATACCAAAAATTAATGAAGTGAATCGATTCCAATAAATTTGAATTATGTAAATATAAATAATGCGATTTTATTGAAATTGATTTATTCACTGTAATAAAGCTGTAATATAATGTTTGCTAATTCTAAAAAAACTTTATAACTCATCTCTTATTTAAATGTAATCAAGTTTCAGTGGTATCTTTCAATTATATTACAATACATTATTTTCATAGAGATCACTCGCTTTTTGTAATTTTAGCTACATTTTAGTTGTCAAATGTTATATTTCTTAATAACTCGCAGATGTTTGTCATCTATTTATATTTTATCATGTCATTTATTATTATAGGTTTTGTCGTCATTTGATTATTAATATAGTTTTTTTTTTAAATCTGGTATCTTATTTACTATCTGTAATCTGCGATCTATATTATGGCATTTTATAAATTGCCGTTTTCATCTGTCTTTTGTTATCTGTAATCTTAAGATTAGGAAATTTGGAAATGTCCTTGTCATTTGTATTTTGTTATGTCACGGCTGTTATTTGTCATTTGTTGTGATCTTATTTATAATTTGTCATTTAATATTAGCTTTTTTTTATCATCTAACATTTGTTGTCTATAATCTACAGATTAGACAATTTTTATGCATTTAATGTAATTTATCATTTGACAACTGCCATTTTTTTATTATGTACATCTTTTTATTTATTATTTATCATCTGTCATCGGAAAAGCCAAAACGGTGAAATTACGAATTAAAAAAAAATATTGGATATTGAAAAAGAATGAAATATTAAAATTTTTGACTTATGTTTTATCTTCTTTAATTTAGCAACGGTTATTTGTTTTTTGTCATCTGTAATATCTGATCTTTCATTTTGTCATCTTTTTTTTGTCATTTTGCCATTTGATCATTTGTTTATTTTGTCATTTGCCTGGCATCTGTCATCTGTTACCGAAATATTAAGATTTTCCTAGATGTTTGTAATTGTATTTTTTAACTTACTTTTTATGTTACTTATCAACTGTCATCCCTTTTGTTTTGTGTTACTTGTTATTTGTCATTTCTTAGCTATAATTTTTCATTACCTAATTTTTCTTGTGCAATTAAAAGCTTAATATCTTTAATCTTCCTCTTACTTTTGGTTACCTGTTAACTGCCAACTATCATTTTTAATTAATCATTTATCATAATATTATTGATTTTTGCGGCTTCTACTTCGTTATACATGTTGAGTATAAATAATAAACACTTTGTAACTTTGTTTGTATAACACAATTTTGTTATACAAACAAAGTTACAAAGTGTTTATTATTATTTATAATCATTTGTCAATCGTTTTTTTTTATTTGTCACTTGTCATCTGACATTTATTATTTATTGTTTGTTATGTATTATTTCGTAATTTGTCTTTTGTCATTAACAATTTAAAATCTGCAATATTAATCTGCTTCATATTAATTACCTGTTAATTGTCAGCTGTCATTTGTTATTGGTAATTTATCATTTGACATTTGTCAGTTATCATTTATTATTTGTTATTTGACATTGGAACAATTCAACAGGATAAGCTATTCAACATTCAATTTTTTCTGGAGTGCTCCTTTGATAATATCAATTATTTTTTAATATTAATAGTAATAATTTATTATTTGTTGTGTTATTTGTTATTTCTCATTTCTTAGCTATAATTTGTTATTTTTCCTTTCGTAATGAAAGCCTGTTAATTGCCAAATGTCATTGGTCATTTCTAATTGATCATTTTTCATTTGTTTGAAAATTTATTTGAAATTTATCATTTATTATTTGTTATTTTATTTATTATTTCGTAATTTGTCTATTGTCATTAATAGCTTAAAATCCTTAATCTTCCTCTTTATTTATTTTAATTACCTATTATTTGTCATTAGTCATTTGTGTTTTCCGTCATTTCTTAAGTATAATTTCTTATTTTTCATTTCGTAATTTGTCTTCTGTGATTAATATTTTTAAAACTTTAATCTTTCTTTTGATTTTGGTTACCCGTTAACCGCCAACTATCATTTGTCAATTGTCATTTGTTTTTTGTCATTTCTCATTTGTTACTTGTCATTTGTCATATCTGTAGGTGGATATTTATTCTGTTAAGAAATAAGTAATTGTTATTATTTAGATGCAAAAGTAACTTAAAATAACTTGTTTTTAAATTGTTTTATCCGACGTTGCCTATTTGTCATTTGATATTATCTGTTTGTCATATATCATTTTTAATGTGTCATTTGTCATTTATCATTTGTCATTTTTGCATATGTCATTTGCCATTTGTCATTGGAACATTAAACAGGATAAGCAACCTCTTAATTGCCAACTGTCATTTGTCATTTCTAATTTATCATTTGTCATTTAAAATTTATCATTTATTATTTGTTGTTTGTTATTTGGTAATTTTTCTATTGTCATTAATAGCTTAAAATCCTCAATATTTCTGTTTATTTTAGTTACCTGTTAACTGCCAACTGCCATTTGTCATTTAACATTTATCATTTACTGTCACTTGTCATTTATTATTTGTTGTCTGTTATTTCTTGTTTCGTAAATTGTTTTTTATGATTAAAACCTTAAAATCCTTAATCTTCCTCTTTATTATAGTCACCTGTAAATTCCCAACTGGAATTTGTCATTAGTAATTAATCATTTATCATTTTTTAATTATCATTTGTCATTTTGTCATTTATGTGTTATTTGTCAATTGTTATTTGACATTTGTCATTTTATAATTTTGACGTTTGGTTAATTGTTATTGCCATATATCATTTGGCATTTGTTATTTTTTATGTGATATTTGTTATTTCGTAATAAAAATGTCATTTATCATTTGACATTTGTCATTACATATTTGACATTGGTCATTTTGCTATTTGGTCATTTGTCATTTATCGTTTGTAATTTGTCATTTGTCATTATCATTTGACATCTGTTATTTGTTATTTAATCATTTTTCTATTTTGTCTTTTGTCATTCATTATTTGTTATGTGATATTTCGTAATTTGTCTTTTGTTATTCATAGCTTATAATCCTTATAATCTTCTTCTCTTTTTATTTTAGTTACCTGTTAATTGCCAGCTCTCATTTGTTATTTATCATTTATCGTTTATTATTTATCATTTGACATTTGTCATCTAACATTTGCCATTTGATGTTTGTCATTTAGCTCCGTCATTGGCTATTTGTCATTTGATATTATCTGTTTGTCATATATCATTTTTGAATGTGTCATTTGTAATTTGTCATTTATCATTTGTTATTTTTGCATGTGTCATTTGCCATTTGTCATTGGATCATAAAACAGGAAAAGCAACCTGTTAATTGCCAACTGTCATTTGTCATTTTTAATTTATCATTTATGATTTGTTATTTGTCATTTGAAATTTATCATTTATTATATGTTGTTTGTTATTTTATATTTTTTCTTTTGTCATTAATAGCTTAAAATCCTCAATATTTCTGTTTATATTAGTTACCTGTTAACTGCCAACTCTCATTTGTCACTTAACATTTATCATTTACTGTCACTTGTCATTTATTATTTGTTGTCTGTTATTTCTTGTTTCGTAAATTGTTTTTTTTATGATTAATACCTTAAAATCCTCAATCTTCCTCTTTATTAAAGTCACCTGTAAATTCCCAACTGTAATTTGTCATTAGTAATTAATCATTTATCATTTGTTAATTATCATTTGTCATTTTGTCATTTATGTGTTATTTGTTATTTCGTAACTTGCCTTCTATCATGAATAGCATACAATCCTTAATCTTCTTTTTTTTAAATTTATTTTAGTTACCTATTTGTCAATTCTTATTTGACATTTGTCATTTTGTAATTTTGCTGTTTGGTCATTTATCATTTGACATTTGTTATTTTTTATGTGATATTTGTTATTTCGTAATAAAACTGTCATTTGTCATTTATCATTAAACATTTGTCATTATCTATTTGACATTTGTCATTTTGCTATTTGGTCAATTGTCATTTATCGTTTGTAATTTGTCATTATCATTTGACATTTGTTATTTAATCGTTTTTCTATTTTATCTTTTGTCATTCATGAATAGCATACACTCCTTAATCTTCTTTTCTTTATTTATTTTAGCTACCTATTTGTCAATTGTTATTTAACATTTGTCATTTTGTAATTTTGCCGTTTGATCATTTATCATTTGTCATTGTCATATATCATTTGACATTTGTTATTTTTTATGTGATATTTGTTATTTCATAATAAAAATGTCATTTATCATTTGATATTTGTCATTTATCATTAAACATTTGTCATTTTGCTATTTGGTCATTTGTCATTTATCGTTTGTAATTTGTCATTATCATTTGACATTTGTTATTTAATCGTTTGTCTATTTTATCTTTTTTTTCAATTGTTATTTGACATTTGTCATTTTGTAATTTTGCCGTTTGGTCATTTATCATTTGTCATTGTCATATATCACTTGACATTTGTTATTTTTTATGTAATATTTGTTATTTCGTAATAAAAATGTCATTTATCATTTGACACTGGTTATTTATCATTAAACATTTGTCATTACCTATTTGACATTTGTCATTTTGCTATTTGGTCATTTGTCATTTATCGTTTGTAATTTGTCATTATCATTTGACATTTGTTATTTAATCGTTTGTCTATTTTATCTTTTTTTGTCAATTGTTATTAGACATTTGTTATTTTGTAATTTTGCCGTTTGGTCATTTATCATTGTCATATATCATTTGACATTTGTTATTTGTTATGTGATATTTGTTATTTCGTAATAAAAATGTCATTTATCATTTGATATTTGTCATTTATCATTAAACATTTGTCATTATCTATTTGACATTTATCATTTTGCTATTGGGTCATTTGTCATTTATCGTTTGTAATTTGTCATCATTTGACATTTGTTATTTGTTATTTAATCGTTTTTCTATTTTATCTTTTGTCATTCATTATTTGTTATGTGATGTTTCTTATTTCGTAATTTGTCTTTTGTCATTCATAGCTTATAATCCTTAATCTTCCTCTCTATTTATTTTAGTTACCTGTTAATTGCCAACTCTCATTTGTTATTTATCGTTTATTATTTATCATTTGACATTTGTCATCTAACATTTGTTATTTATCATTTATCGTTTATTATTTCTCATTTGTCATTTATAATTTTGTCATGTACCATTTGTCATTTGACGCTTGTCATTTGTTAATTTATTTATTTGACAATTGTTATTTGTCATATGATATTTGTTATTTCGTAATTTGTTTCTGTCATTCATAGCTGACAATCCTTAATCCTACACTTTATTTATTTTGGTTACCTGTTAATTGCCAACTGTCATTTATTGTTTCTCGTTTGTCAGTTGTCACTTGTCATTTGTTATATCATTTGTCATTTATCGTTCGACATTTGAAATTTGTTATGTGATATATGTTATTTCGTAATTTGTCTTTTGACATTCCTAGTTTAAAATCCTTAATATTCCTATTTATTTATTTTAGTTAACTCTTAATTGCCAACTATCATTTGTCATTTATTATTTATATTTTATCGTTTCTCATTTGCCATTTATCATTTATTATTTGAAATTTGTCAATTATCATTAGTCATTTGATATGTCATTTGATTTTTATCATTTGTTATTTGACTTTTGACATTTTGTCATTTGAAATTTGTTATTTGTAATGTGATATTTGTTATTTCGTATTTTTTATTCTGTCGTTCATAGCTTAAAGTTAAAGCTTAATGTTTCTCTTTATTTATTTTGGTTAGCTATTAATTGCCAACTGTCATTTATCGTTTCTCTTTCACATTTGTCATTTTTCATTTATCATTACATATTTGACATTTGTTGTTTGGCATTTAACATTTGTCATTTTGTTATTTGGTCATTTGTCATTATCGTTTGTAATTTGTCATTTATCATTTATAATTTGACATTTGTTATTTTCTATGTTATATTTGTTAGTTCTTAATAAAAATTATAATTAAAAAATGTCATTTATGATTTGACATTTGCTATTTATGTATGTACTATGGTATTTACCGTTAATAAACAAACAAACAAATGTATCATTTTTCATTTGACATTTCTTATTTGTGTACTTTTGTCATAATTTTACATTCCTGTGAACATTGTAGAATGGTATTACCCATTAATAAATAATATTTGTTATTTCGTAATAAAAATAATAATTAAAAAAAATCGCATTTATCATTTGACATTTGTCGTTTGTTATTGATAATTTGTTTGTTTGTTATTTTCAATAAACAAACAAATAAACATTTATCATTTGTCATTACCTATTTACAGATT
Organism: Ontholestes murinus; assembly: GCA_963969525.1. Taxonomy (NCBI): domain Eukaryota; kingdom Metazoa; phylum Arthropoda; class Insecta; order Coleoptera; family Staphylinidae; genus Ontholestes; species Ontholestes murinus. Next base: position 12,238 of record CAXAKX010000361.1, read on the forward strand.
ACATTATTACATTTGTTATTTGACATTTGTCATTCTGCCATTTTGGTTATTTTTCATTTATCATTTGTAATTTGTCATTTACAATTTGTCATTTTGACATTTTGTCATATGTCAATTAACCTTTGTTATTTGTCATTTATTATTTTGCTTCTAGACGGTTTCGAATTTTGATTTACTTTTTACAATCAACTTTTGTGTGTTTATGGTGTGCTTATTTTTTTTTGTCGTTTTCATTTATTCAACGTATAATCAGCTGTTTTCATTTTACAAGTATTCCATTTTAATCAAACGTATTCTTGACCTTCCTCATAGAACCATCGCTTTAGCTAGCGCCCCCCTAATGCATTGACCTAGCGTACTCTTGACCTACCTCAATAAACATTATCTTGACCTAGCGTACTCCTGACCTGCTTTCATGATAAGTGTATTGAGGTAGGTCAAGAGTACGCTAGGGAAATTTCGAATTTATTGCGACCGTCTTAATGGTTAGTTAGGCCAGAATAAAGTTATTGTGTAAATTTTTTTACAAAAAAATTAAAATAATTGCAATTTCACATGTCAACTATCAAAAAAAGCTGTAACTTAAGCAAGTACTTACATTAAAATTACAAAATTAAGAAAAAAAGCTACAAAAAAATATAATTTAAATTTGTTGTCACGTCTCATTTGTCAAATACTATCAGTTACAAAATTAAGAAACAAATCTACAAAAAAGTATAATTTAAATTTGTTGTCACTTGCCATTTGTCAAATATTATCAGTTTTTTTGATATCTATCATCTGTAATTTGTAATCTGCTATCATCTCTTATGAAAATATAGAAAGTTGCAACTGACATTAAATGGAAATGACATAATGAAACGAAAAACTTAATATTTATTATTTTTAATACGTTTATTATTGGTTTTGTCACATGTTGTTTTTCAATTGTCCTCTATCTTGTGTTTTCTGGCTGCCACCTATCATTTGTTTATTAATTAGCGTTTATCAGTTTCAACCTGTCATCCATCATTTGCCACTTTGGCTTTTGTTGTGACCTGAATAAGTGCAAACATATGATGGGAATTAAGGAAACCCCTATGCCGTGGGTGTTTGGAAGAAGAGGAAACTCCTCAACAAATGCTGTCTACTTGCGAAACGAGAACGTACGCCGGAATTGGGAAAACCTATGCTTCCTGAAGGACAGCTAAAGAGCATCCCACGGCAGAAACTCTTAAACTTCATAGAATACATAGGAGTAAACAGGGAGTAAAACATTAAGAGGTGTACAAAAGGACTGCGGAGACCGCAGTGAAGGGACACTAAGCGACACCACCTAATGAGGGGAAAAAGGTCTTTAAAGATTTAATTATATCACCATTTGTCATTTTGTAGTTGTGCAATTATCATTTATAATTAATTCATGTTTATTTATTTACCTGTTATTTGTGCATTGTTATTTATTAGTGTAGGTAATGCCTTTCCCAATTAATCGTTGAGACGGAATGGAGCTTGAGAAAATCCTAACGACTGCGTCAATTATATTTCGTTGGTGGTTTTCTGTGTTTTTAAAAATAAATTATTCTATAAACTTGATTAAAACTACAATTTACTGATGTTAACGGTACAGAGAATAATGATATGATTATTATTAATATAATGATCAGTG
>CAXAKX010000362.1:0-45658 GCA_963969525.1 Ontholestes murinus
CAATGAAAAATTTAGAGTTTTGGTTGTACAACGCCGTAATTTTTTTAGGGGGGTGCCAGATCAATCAAAAAATTTTTTTTTCCATAAATTACCCGAAAAAAATTATGTGAAGGTATACGAGGTTTTAACCTGTTTCTCAATTCAAAATTTAGGCGCCGGCGTCAATTAGTTATGGAAATATTAGAAAAATGGTTCACCCAAAATCTTCTAACAATAAACGATTCAAAAACAACGTATATGATTTTTTGCAACAAACGGGAAGAAGTGAACCTTACAATAAAATGAAAATCAATAGAACAAGTGCACGACGTAAATTACCTGGGAATACAAATACTAATTAATCTAAAATGCGAAAAACATATTGAAAAACTATCAAACCAGAATTCAAAACTATAGCAGCTCTGTACAAAATCCGAAATTACGTACCGGAAAGCACGAGAAAACAAATTTACCATGCCTTATTTACTTCAAAAACTAAGTACCTATGTCATATATGGGGAATAACAACTAAAAAAAAATATAAAAAAATTACAAATTCAACAAAATAAAATACTAAAGACTCTATTTAAAATGGAACACCGAATTAGCACTAAGGAACTCTACACAAAAATCAAAGAACTAAACATACAGAAACTAATAACACTAAATAACATACTATTATTACACAAAACAAAAACAACACCATAAAAACAAATATATCTCTAATAAAAATCAAAGATATACACAACTATAAAACACGAAGAAAATCAAACATTAGAACAGAACTTTTAAAATCAAAACAGTTTGCACACTTACTAACTACGGAGATTATACAACAATATAATAACATAGATGAACACATACATACGCATTTAAACTGAAAATCAAAAACCACTTCTAAACAACAAAATTTGAATTGATGTAAGAATAATCACTAAACAAATAAAACACAGGTATCCTCCAATACCGATAGCCCAAGACGGACCAATCTTCTTGAAGCGAAGATAGGAGGAAGGAACTGACTACAATACAATATATTTATTTACTATTGTAAATTTATAAATTTGTAAATGTAGAAATTAATAAATAAATACAAAAAAAAATATAATAAATTTAAAAATACGAAAACATTTCGTGAATCTACAACAATGAGTCTTACTAAGACTACAAACAAATTAATTTGAAACAACTACTTCTCTAGCTAATACTTCGACAGACATTGAATAATACAAATTAATTTTCATGTTATAGTTACATTTAAACAATCTAAAGTACATGTTATCATTTATTAGTTTATTCAACAGAAATAATTTCTAGAAAAAACACGAAAATATATTCGTATTTATTGTAGATTTTACGAATATATTTTCGTGTTTTTTTCTATTTATTAGTGAATTATCTACAACGTAAAGGACTTATATATTTTATTAGAAATAATTTCATTCAAATTAGTGTTGCTTAAATAGTTGTACTATTTGTAACACGCAAATTAATTTGTAGCTTAAGTTCAAGTTAAGAATTTTTATAAAAAAACATTTTCAAATAAAACTTGTTCAGTTTATTACTCAATTTAACTTTTATTTGAACTGTTTTTTTTTAATTTTCCATATTTAGAAAAATATTACCAAAACACCAAAAACCGCCTCGAGTAAACATCCACTTCTGATTTATGAATGTTTACCAAAAGCTTTTCAGTTCCAGTTTTTAACGATAAAACCTTAAGTTTAAACTTTCATCTCAAACAGATAATTCGTTTTTGAGATACAGCGCCCACCGACTGACACACACACAGACACAAAAAAAAAATCTAGAAATTAGTGTAATGGGTTCAGGGAACCCCGAAACGGATATTTCCGCAAAAAAAAATTTCTTAAAAAAATCACGAAAACAATACTCCCGCTATATAACTATGTAGGGAAAGTAATAACGTTTAACCCAGCGGCACCTTTTCTGGACAACAGCGGATTCCAAAGAGGATAACGAGGCGGATCAATACTCATCGTTGCTCTGTGGACCATCAATTAATGTTTTTTACTCATTGCACTACATTTCATTTACACATATATACACATACATATAATGGCAGAAATCGACTTTTCATTAAAAGAGTTACGCGATATGATCCCCGAGCCCGACGGCGATCAAGTAACATTAAACGGCTTTATCGAACCATGTAATTTTGTTACACAGCATGTTCAAGATAAACTACAAGGAGCATTAATCTCCTCAAGGAAATTGAAACATTGGAATGAAATAAAAATATTATTATCAGGCCATTACGATGATTGCAGAGACGTGGAAGATATTTTACGAGAATTAACTTCAGCATTTCAAAAACACAATGACACACCTCGCGCATTTATACTAAAAATCCGAAACTTATTAACAAAAATTCGTGCATTCTCATGAAAAAATTGCACTGAAATACTTTTATCGGAATTAAACTAACAGTTTGGTTCCATAATTCGTTCACAAAGACCAAAAAGTTTAGACGAAGCATAACAATTTCTCATCCAAGAAGAAAATGTTGCATATTTAAAAAGTTTCAGAAACGCAAAATCAAATAATTCATTCAGAAATCAAAATACTTATTACAATTCTTCCAATTCGTCAAAGATACAACATTCCTGAACAAAGCAACGGATATTACTATAGCAATCTATGAGTACATGCAATGTAAAACCAATATAAATACCTGGTTTGAATCTAACAAGCTCTCTTTAAATCTAAATATTTTTTTCTCTTAGATCCGAAATTTCTAAAGAAATAACCAATTTTCTAGGTGAATGTTCGATTATAAAATATCATGGTAGGGCCATGGGTATGTTGTAGCTATAAAGATGTGTGGCTCAATATTCCTTTTGCGTCAATTAAAATTAAAACTGCATATATATTAATATATTTCACAAGATCTCTTCAAACACGGTCTTTCGAAAAATAGACAAAATTAAACTACAATTCCGAGGAGTTGATCACTCAAACAAAGCGACAAGAGCCCAAGAGGAAGCATCAATCGTCCTAGGAGGAATTCAGATCACCTCAGGGTAAAAGCGGGCGTCCAACACCCTCGATTGATAACTGTTCTCGACACGTGAGAACAATCATCGAACAGCTACTAGTAAGCAAAACAAAGTGCAGCCGGTCCTATCCATAAGTAGTAAGTCAATTTTAAACTATCCTATTCACATAATTGCCAACATTAAACTTACCTGAATTTAGTAGTAAATACGAAGATTTCGAAACGTTTAATTCATTAATTCACACCAATTCATCCTTAGATGTTATTACTGCCGATATTAAACTAATGTATCACCAAATTTGTGTCAGTCAATTAAACACGGTAACTTATGGCACTGCCTCAGCACATTTTTTAGCGATATGATCACTTCTGCAATTAGCTTATGAAAATGAGGTTAATTTGCCGTCAATTTCAAAAATAATCAAAGACGACTTTTATGCAGACGATATGTTGATGGGAGGCAATTCAATAAGGGAAGTTAACACAAATAAAATTGCTATAACTAATATATTAAAACAGGCTGGATTCGAATTACACAAATGGGTATCTAACGAACCAGAACTAGTGCAGACATCATAAGACTCTATTAGTAAAGCATTAGATCAACTAGCAGATGCTAATATAAATAATCCGTTAGGTGTGTCTTGGGATTATAAACTAGACAAATTCATATACAGCCATGATATTAGTCTTCAATTTAAGCATCGTAAAGAGAAATATATTATCAACAATAGCCAAAATATATGACCATTTAGGACTTGTTGACAAATTTTACAATGTTTAAATAACATACTGAATAATGAATGAGGTGTTAGTGAGTTAATTTGTCAACAGGCTATCATATGGCGTCAGTCGTTAATGCGTGATAGGATGAAATGAAATCGAATATGGTTGAAATAGGGTTTTTAAATTTAGGATTTATACTAGGGTTTCTAGGATGACAATAAAGAGAGTATATATGTAAGTTGAGAGGATTTTTGGAGAATTTTTTTGATAGGAATCGAAGGCGTTCTTGGATGGAGATAGTTAAAGTAGTGTCATAGAGGAGCTGGTTAGAGGGATTGTATAGAGGATTAAGAGGATGCCGGAGTTTTGTTAGGGTACGGAGGGATGCTCGTTCGCTAACTTCAATATTGGGGGTATTGGATTGCTAGGATTGGGATAGAGGGCACAACCATAGTCAAGTACTGGGATGCATATCATCTTATAAATTTTTACAGCTGTTTTTGTATTGATGCCATTATTCTTATATGTTAAGCCTCTAAAGCATTTTGCCCTAGAAATTTTTAATTTTTTTTTAATATGATTTTTTGTGCTTCGGTTATTATTCAAGCAAAACTTCAAAATGCAAGAGTTGTGACACAACAAAACAAAACCTAAACTGAGATTAATCATTACCCTTAAATAAGGGTTCTAAATTGATTCATTTTATAGAAATTTTAGATAATATACACAAAATTATCATCTCGAGACACGTAGTATGCAAACATTTTAAACACATTGAATTACATGGTTTTTGTGATGGGTCAGATGCGGCGTATGGAGCATTTGTTTATTTAAAAACGCTAGACGATACTGGACTAGTATGCGATGTGCTAGATCAAAGGTAGCGCCATTAGCCATTTTGCGGATCATTGTTATTATCAAAATTGATTCAAAATTTTTAAAAAAACATGTTTGATTTTACGATACAAAATGTATATTTTTGATATGACTCAACAATTACGTTGCATTTGATAAGGGCCAATACAACAAATGAAAGACATATATTGCAAATAAAGTTGCAGTGATTCAACAGTTAATTAACACTAACGGTTGGCTCTACATATGCAAGCATGAAAACCGCGCTGATTCAATAACTTGTGGAGCGACTCCCTTAGCACGTAGGGTAAAGTTTTCAATACTTTAGGAAAACTCTAAGGAAGATATTAATTATAATAATAATATTTAATAATTAGTATGCAGTTTAAATATTGATTTAGTAAGAACGCATTTCAAAGTAAATTATTTTACCGCACGTAATCATACATAATTAAATTAACTGGAAATAATTATGTATGTATGGTATTGCATGGACTATCTAGCGATTTTCATATGAATAATATTGCTTGTATAATTATAGTCCTGCATCCTAAACACTAGTATAATAACGATTATTATGTATATGCACTATTTCAATTTAAATATTACGTGATTAAAAATATTAGTGACCTCGTTTTCTTTTTACGAAAATATGTCATTAAAATTCGATAAAAAATATATGTGAACCTATAAATAGCTAATATAATTTAGCGCTGGCGGCTATTTAATAATTCTACTTATTTCCTACAATTAGAGTGTTGTGTAAATTAAGATATATGATACGTGAATAGTTTGTTACTTTCTATTAGAAATAATGTAACTAAAACATTCGCACTTTGAATACAGGTTTGACAGTAAGTCTATATATGTGTATGCATAGATTTACTTTGCAATCTATACATAATACGCAAAATTTTATCAAATACGTGGTTGATGTAGATATCAGTTTAATTGATATTATGATACGAATTCAAGAAGCTTGGGATGCAATCCCTTAGACTGACATTGATAATTTGATTTCTAGTATACTTAGGCGAGTTGCTAAGTACTCCAGAAATTGTGGAGGAGCAACTCATTATTGAAATTAAAGAAAAAGTTGCCATGATTTTTCGTTGAAATTATCATCATTTCTTAGTGTGGATTATTTACGTATTATTTGAAATTTTCATAAAAATTGAGCGACGGATTCTTGGTGTTTTTTTTTTCTTATGGCGGCCAGTATATTACAAAAAATAGATTGTTTTTAAGTACAGTATTTTAAAGGAACTGGTTATATAAATAATATTCCCAAACTGAATTCAAATTACTTAATATACGTTCACGTTATTAAAATCTATTACATAATTATTAGTTTAGCCGATTACGTCACTCTTCAGCATGACATTTCATTATTATTAAAAAATTAATTAGATATTTATCTTTTGGATAATATAGTATAATAATAATAATTTATTTATTTATTTATTTATTAACGGTTAACACATTTTACATTTAATTACACAAACATTAATAACAACAATATTCTAAACCAAATCACAAGCGAATAAACATATAAACAATACCTTAAATATAACCCAATATGACACAACAGTGATGCGTTGAAGTCAGTAATATAATATAATCAAATTAAATTTAACATAGATTAATAAGAAAAATGTAGCGAATACACAAATTTACATTTAAGGGATAAGATGACTTGACTAAGAGGGTACAACCTAACTTATTCGAGTCCAGTTTAAACTATTTAGAGCTAATAACAGTGGCGGTTTCAGGGGTAATTGGGTAATTACCCCCCCTAAGAATTATTCGTTCGCTTATTTTCTTAATTCTTAAAAATTACTAATTTTTCAAACAAACAAATTAAGAGTTGGTAAATCTAGTCAGCGATCTATGACGGTGCATTTTTCCAAAGCAGACAGGCCATGTACACAAATTAAAATTATTTGCGCAAGCACCGTTAGAGAAGTGATGACTTCCTTTGCACGGGGGGTTCCCTTTTCTAATTATACTCGACATATATTGATACTATTCGCCTCTTTGGTATCGTTAATCGTTACATTGTTTTACATTAAGAGAGCGCGAATCACATCTCTTAGTTCAATTTATAATATTTCTTGTCTTACTTGGTTTAAATGTAAAAGATTGAAACCGAAACTGTTTGCACGTCACATATAAATCGTAAATTTTTAGTGGTTACTGACTAATTACCAATTGTTTATAATTCAATCAATTATACATAAGTTAATTTTTGATTTTAGGAATAATATATACATTTTTTTAAATTAATTTATCTACTCCTATTGTTTTAAATATTTATTATTCATCTAGATTAGAACAAATAATGGTATATACCGTGTGTCCCGTTTGAAGACGCATCATAGGGAATTCCCATGTAAACTTTTTAATTGCAGTTTGTATCTTTATTATTGAACGAAAATTATTAAAATAAAATTAAAATGATTCCTTCACCTACTAAAGTTATTTTAGAGGTTTTATTTTTGTTTCAACTTTGGTTTTAATCGAAATACAGCTTAAAAAGTGTGAACTTGAAAATATAGATTCAATGAAAAAACATGACAACCTGATTGATACCAGTGAGTTATAATTCATAGCGTGAGTTATGATTCATAACTCACACTATTGCTGAAAATTGACAAATGTCAAAAAATATTATATTAAGTTAAATATTTTACTAAAAGTTGTTATTGTCTTAGATAAAGTATAGTATTCAACTCGTGACAATTATAATAACTCACTTGGATGATTATAGCACTCGCTTAGCGGCTCGTGCTGCAAATTTCGTCCGCGTGAGTTATTGCCTAAATTACCGCTTGTTGAATAATATAATAAATAAAAATCGATAATCCACGTTCGATTCATTTATTCAGAAAATTAAAAACCTGACGATTCTTCAACAAATAAAGGTCAATCTATGTCAACAGTCAATTTAAACCATCCATCTACAACTGCATCGACGTTTACCGAATACAGAGGAGAATCTTCAGGATCTTCATTAGGTTGTTCGCAGCAAGAGAAAAAGGAGCAAACAACATGTACATCTAGCAACGTTGAAATTTACATTTATAAAGTTAAATCTAGTAATGTTAATGTTGATGAAATTTAGAAACTTGGAATTTTAAATTGTTAATGGAAACAAAATAATACTTTTGTGTCACTATATTCTGTACATAAAAAAAGGGGGAAAGGATGTTAAATATTACTTGTCTGAAAAACATTTTAGACAATTTAATTGGTTAATGTTTTCTAATCATTTAAACGGAATCTGTTGCAAATGTTGCTTTTTTTTACAAAATTTGGTGGGTGCACCAACAAGTAGTATTGCAAAAATTAGTATCTCAGCCAGTATCTCAATATTCAAAATTATCAGGTAAATATGTTATTTCTATAAGGCATAAAAATACTAAGTATAACCATAAAAATTGTTTATGCGAAACATTTTATAAAATCATTCAATACCCCATCACGAGATATAAGAAATAAATTAAATATGGAAAGACTTCGACAAATTGAAGAAAATAGAAATAGATTAAAACTAATAATTAAAAGTATATTTTTTGGGGGGGGACCCTACGAGATCATCGTGACGCTGGTTCTCTCTTAAATACAAAATCTATTACAAACAAGGACAATTTTCATGATAATGATAATTATAATGGTGTTACTCATGACACTATACTTGAATTGGAACAGATGTTCCGTTATGATGGAAGAATTGAAGGATGCTGTATTGCAGTCATCCTTATCCAACGTTTTTAGAGCACCATGATTAAACCATGCTTTAAATTTGTCCATATCAAAATGTATGCAAATACAGGCTGCTCGCAATGCAATTGGACCATTAAAGTCATTTAATTTTTAATGCCTCGACCAAAAGATAGCATGTGATAAACTCGATTTTTAAACATTGTGGAGTTGTTGGAATTAATCTCACAATAAATTCGATTGGTACTCCCAATTTTCACAGTTATGCTCCGATAATTTTAGAAATACGACGAAATACGAAAACTTTGAGTAAATGGATAAATCTTACGATAATAACTTGTACCTTTATCCAATAAGAAGAAAAATACCGCCACATCGTTTAAACAATTTATAATTTTGCAGTCAAAATTTTAAACGAATTACAAATTGAAATGACGAAACCTCGAATTACCAAATACCAGAGAAATATACTAATCGTGGATCAACCTATTATAGAGGATTATTTTTATTTATCTTTTCCCCTTTTATCCATTGCGGGTGTCGGACTTATTCTCTACAATATGTCTCAGTTATTTTCTTTTACACTTTTTGCCACTGTTGCCTATCTTACGCCATTTGTCTTATTTCTTTCCATTTTATTCCTCTGCTTTTCGCTGCTTGATGTAGTTGCTCGTTCCAACCCTTCCTAGATCTTCATGATTCATTTTTAATCTAGTATCTTCTAATCTGTATATATGACCCAACCATCCTAACTGTCCCTCTTTTATTGGTTTAATATTGAGATGTTGAGGTGTTTTCCTACTTCTATATTTCGTACGTTGTCTCTTCTTGTAATTCCCTCTATCTTTCTTTGGTTTCACATTTCCATTGCATTGGATTTGCTGTTTTTACTCTCTGTGGTTACTCACGATTCACTACTATATAGCAGTGAATGTCTTACAATTCTTTTATATTCTTCTGCTTTTATTGTTCTTGTAACCTCTTTTTCTCTAAGGATGTTTTCTCGATTGTGTTGTAGATCACTTCTGCTTTGCATAATTTTAATCTTGTTCTGAATCTATCTTCCCTTTGCCCTCTATTGTTGATCCCAGGTATTTGAACTGCTTAACCTGCTCTATCTGTTTTCCGTTTAACTCTATTTTGTGATTGCTCGCTTTGGATGATATTATCATTGTTTTGGTTTTGTTTATATTTATCTTTTCTAGCTCCTCTTTGTATATTTGCAGGTTTTTCTTCGGAATCTGCTATTAGTGTTATGTGGTTGGCAAACATTAATATTTGCATTTTGAATAGTTCCATTATAATTTTATACCCTATCTTTGTGTTCTCGGCTCTTTGTTTGCTATTTCTTATTATTATTATTATTGATGATGTCATCTATATCTGGAGATTTTCCTAGTTTTATTTTCTTGATTGCTGTTTCCAGTTCTTCGATTGTTATTTCGTTGTTTCCTCCATTTGTTTCACCTTCTTCATCTCCACTATGGTCTGTTTCGGTTATTTCGTTAAAGTATTCTTTCCATCTTTCTAATATCCTCGTTATTTCTGTTTTATATATTTCCGTTTTTGTCTTTTATACTTGGTTGGCTTAGTGTCCTTTTATTCCTCATTTATTTAATTGTGCTGTAAAACATCTTTTGGTTTTCTGTGAACATTTCTCTCAGTTTCTTACCGAACAGCCCCCAGGATTGCTTTTATTTCCTATTTTATATCTGCTAAAATCTTGTTCTTTCCTTGTCTTTATGTAAGTTTACCAATTCTCTTTTTTTGTTTTACAAATTATTTTACCTCTTCTGACCACCACCTGTTTTTCATCCTCTGTTTGTTTGATATAGTGATTGTTCCAGAGCTTTCTTGAGCTGCTTCAGTTATGATTTCTTTAAATTTCTATTTCTTTCTGTTTGTCCTTTTCTCTATTTTTGATTAGTATTTCCTAGTTTCTTTCTTTTCAAATTTTGGCTTTTTGTGTTTTTGTTTATAATTGTTCTGCTCCTGTTTTAATTTCTATTTTCCTATTTCAGTTTGTCTTGTAACTTTAACATCTATCACCTTTTCCATTCTTCTGCGTCTTATTAACTTCTCTAGTGTATTTGTGCATAGTTTTGTGTTTGAATTTTGTGTTTGCCACAATAAGCTTGTTTGCTATAAATAATTCTATAATTCTTTCTCCATTTTCGTTTCTGTTCTCATCTCCATACTTTCCCCAGTATCGTTTTTTTGCCTTAATAAAAATCCTTATATTGTAGAAAATTAACTAATAATTAATAATTAGAAAAAAAACGAAAACATTTCGTAAATCTGTCATACCCTAATCACTTACAAACTATTTAACATATATTTAATCATTTTTAGTTTATTTCAGATTTAGATTAATTAATTTACAGGGTGAGTTTTTTTCTATGTGGATCTCGGAAACTATAAGAGATAGAGAAACGGTTAAATGGGGAAAGAAGTGTAGATTTATGAGACGAATAAAATTCCACTTTCAAAGTTTTCAAAAAAGTTAAGGGTAACTAGATATTTTGAAAAATGTAAAAAGTGTAAATTTTTTCAAATCATTATATATCGGTTATTATAACAGATAGAAAAAACTGTAAAAGACACAGTTTTAGATAATTTCATGTAGATTAATAAAAAATAATCAGAAAATTTTTATCGCTATTATTTTCTGAGATATGACGCAAACTTACATTTTTTAAATGGAAACCATAGTTGGCTGTGACCTCATTCAAATTGAATTGAAAAAATTGACACTTTTTACTTTTTTCAAAATATCTAGTTACCCTTGACTTTTTTAAAAACTTTGAAAGTGGAATTTTTTTCGTCTCGTAAATCTACACTTCTTTCCCTATTTAACAGTTTCTCTATCTCTTATAGTTTCCGAGATCCCCATAGAGAACATCGAAAACAACTCACACCATTCAATGTCTGTCTAGGTATTAGCCAGAAAAGAAGTTGTTTCAATAAGTGATTTGTTTTGTAGTCTTAATAAGACTCATTGTTGTAGATTTACAAAATGTTTTAGAATTTAGATTAAGATCTCCCACGATTTTATTGTATTTAACATTTTTCGTGTGCCATTTTCTCGCTGTGATGTCTTGTTTTTTTAGTTGCTTTCTTATTCGTACTCCTTTCCATTAATCGTTATCTTTCAGCATCCTATTCTTACTCTCTTTTCTTTTGATTTTTCTTTTCTTGCTATTTCTCTGTATTTTGTACAAATTTTTCTTCATTATTTATGTAAATCTTGGACCCTCTTAGATTTCCTTATTTACTTTATTTATTTAGGTTCCTATGAACTGAAAAGAGGATTATTATCGAATTAATATATATTTACCTTTCCCGAGGTAAATATAATATTATTACAGATCTGCAATACAGATTTAATAAAAACACGATGAATTTGTTCAATTTTAACACAATAATACCTAGTGTTTTATTGACAACAAACTGGCAAAGATTTTGATATCACTTTAAAATCGATTTTTTAATAAATTTAATAAGAAAAATCTGTTTCAGATTTTACAGAATATCTTAATTTATGTTTTTATATGTCCTATATTGTTTTCGTGTGTGATATTATTTAGTTTTTATTTAAAAATAATAGAATTATATTTTATTATTATATAAATTATATTTTTTGATGTTGATTAATTTACATTTATGGAAAAATATTTTTTTTTTAAATTACCCCCCCCTAAGCCAGTTGGCTGGAAACACCCTTGGCTAATAAAACAGGTATAATAATTTTTGTACATAAGATCAATTAAGTAACGATAAATTAACATTTCTGAGTTTATGTTTAAACAAAGATAGTGGAATGTTTAATTCATTTAAATGACTGTACTTACAATGGAGGATATTGAACGTTCTGAGTATTCTACATAGTGGATTGTTGTTGCCAAAATTTGTAGAATGAAATTTTTGATGAAACAATAGTTTTGACCGAGTTGATACTCCCATTGGTGCATTAAAATCACATTCAAGAAGACTGGAACACTCAAGACACCCATTAATAAGCTTGAATCCGAAACACAGGTCTAAAAATATTCTTCTATTCTTTAATAGCTGTAAATTTAAAAACTCAGTATAACTGTAATTATCCCTTGGAATACGAAATATGAATACGAATATGAAATTGCTTGACAGAATTTACTTTGCACAGATTCAAGATTTGACGATGCATTACTATAGAACGGTAACCACGCCTGGCTAGCGTACTCAAGATGTGGTCTGACTAACCCTACATACTCGTATAATATTTTTAATGTATCTATTTTAAAATTATAGGTAAATCTGAATACAAACCCGAGAACTTTGCATTGCTTTATTTCGTATTTTGAAAATGTGTTTATTGAATGTTAATCTAGAATCATGGACAACCCCTAAATCCTTTATTTCATCTACATTGTTCAATTTATGACCATCAATAAAATAATTATTTAAAAATACTCTTCTTCTACTGAATGATATACAAAAACATTTTGATAAATTTAAAAATAATCTGTTGTTATTGCACCAATCAAATGAAAGAAAATTACAATACTTAAGATATGCCTCAAGGTCGTTTATAAATAAAATAAAAATAATAGGTCCACAATGTGAGCCCTGAGGCACACCTGAAGCAACATGAATCGAGCGGGAACAGTAATTAGAAATACGTACAACTTGTTTTCGATCAACCAAGTACCCCCTTAGGCATGATAACACTGTTACACCGAATCCCAACGCCCTTAATTTTTCCAAAAGAAGTTCATGATTGACTATAAAAGGCCTTGAAAAAATCGATGTAGGCAGAATCTACCTGGTATCCGTTTTCCAGAGATGGCCGAATATAATTTTGATACGTTAACAGATTACTTACTGAAGATCGTCCTTCCATGAAGCCGTGCTGCTCTTTGCAAATAATATTTTTACAATGCCAAATAATTTGTCTGGATATAATCAAGTCTAACATTTTAGGAATTTGAGATTGCCTAGAAATGCCTCTGTAATTATTAACCAGTTCGCGACCACCTGATTTATGTACTGGGATAATATAAGATTTCTTCCAAGCAGACGGAAATTCACCGGACTCTAATGATTTGTTAAATAATATTGCCAGTGCTTCGACAAAATAAGAAGAGCATCTTTTTATAAAGTAATTAGGAATGTTGTCAGGGCCGCTGTTGCAATCATCAGTAAGATCTTGAATGGTATTGTGTATATCAATTTTGTCAACATAAAATTTATTGGGATCAACGAACTAATTGTATTTGTAAGTGGCTCCTGTGGAAGCAACAACACTATTATCATACACAGTAGCAAAATACTCCCCAAATAAATCCACACATTCATCGCCATCTTTACTGACTTTGTCATTAAAATGCATAACACTTGGAATACCTTTCGTATGCTGCTGGTCGTTCACAAATGACCAAAAACACTTGCAGTTACTATTAATTTTCATTTCAATATCATCAACATGTACCTTATACAGATCCCTGCTCATGTTAGAACAAAGTGTTCTCAGATAACTAAAACTTTCGTAATCGCATGGCAATCCACTTTGTTTAAACTGACAGTGAGCCGCCTTTTTCTTAATAATTAATTGTATTAGTTCTTTATTATACCATTTAGGAGAGGTTTCAAATTTCTGGAAGGAAGATATTTTGTTAATAGGTTCATTATAACATCATATAATATTGACAGCAATTTCGATATCATGGTTCTTAAGTAAGTCAGACCAAATAACTTTAGACAAATGATCGTTTATACTACACTGGTCTGCCGATTTGAAATCATAAAACATGTCACAATTTACAAGATCCCAACTGACACCTGAGGCATTTAAGCACAAAGAGTAGGCAACATAGTATTATCATTATTATATATTATGTATCAGATGGGTAAAATGTATAAATACTTTTTGTACATTTAATAGTAGATGTATAATAGTATATGAAAACATTGTTCGATGATTACAAGTATTGAATTATTTAATTGCTTTCGCTAATTTATTTTTAATTGCATCAACCTAAATTCTTTTTCTTGTTTCAAATTTATCATAATATAGTCACTTACAAATTAATTAACGTACATTCAATCATTTTACAGAAAGAAATACGTTCAAACTAGTGTTGCTTTGATAGCCTTGCTATTTTGTAACACGCAAATTACTTTTTTATCATTCAATGTCTGTCGAAGTATAAGCTAGAGAAGTAGTTGTTTCAAAAGTGGTTTGTTCTTGTAGTCTTAATACGACTCATTTGTTGTAGATTTTACGAAATATTTTCGTGTTTTTTTCTAATTATTAGTTAATTTTCTACAACGTAAAGGACTTATATATTTTTATTAAAAGCTTTATAACTTTGTTTGTACAACACTGACTTTATTAAGTGACTATAGTATCGACAATTTTAACTTGTCATTATCAAATTAGAAATTTGTCGAAACTAAAGTCACGTAATAAAGTAAGTGTTATGAAAATTATGTTTTATTTGTGAAGAATAATGTATAACGAAGTAGAAGCCTCCACCGATAACATTGTAATTATTTCTGTAGAATTCACTAATCCGTCTCAGGTATAAATTCGGGGCATTAGTCGATTATATTTCATTATTGTCAATTGCCGTACATGTCAGAGTAGGTTATTTACACTTCATTATATTTATTTTACTAAATGTTTTTATTTGTATTTAAAATCAATTTTACAATAAAGATGAGATCAAGAGATTGAAACACGTGTCTGCAGATGATTATAAACTTGAGTGTTAGATTATTTAATTATTTTATTTTTAATTAAATCAACGTAAATTCATTTCTTGTTCGAGATTTGCCATAACATATTCACTCACAAACTCTTTAACATACATTCAATTAACTTTAGTTTATTTTGCTATTTGTAACACGCAAATTATTTTTGCCCAATTCAATATCTGTCGAGGTATTAGCCAGAGAAGTAGTTTTTCAATAAGTAATTTGTTTTGTAGTCTTATTAAGACTCATTGTTTTAGATTTACTAAATGTTTTCGTGTTTCTTTCTAAATATTGACATTATTTTAAAATAAAAAAGTTATTGTATATATATTTATAGAAAGATGGAACATTATTTATGTATACTTTTTTTTTTAATTATCGAAATATTGTGAAACGTCAGAGCTATCCAAAATAATTAACAATCATTCTAGTATGAAAAGAATGGTTGATGCGTATACTACGTGGTAATCCATGCATACACTGAATCGAAAAATTCACTGTTTTAATCAAAAATCATTACTTGTTGTTAAAATAATATTGAATTTTCTACTTCAGCCATTCTAGCTAACAACTATGAACTTAACAACTCGTATCCCTTCCTCAAAACAAAAATCCAACGAAAAATTAACTGATTGAAGATCTTTTTTAATTAAATAAAAATGTACTTTTACTAAATAAATATCATGTACAAATTATATATTTATTCTTTTCAACGAAATAATTGGGATAAATACTACGCAATGTAAATAAATAACACTCGTCATATATTTTTTTGGTCTTTTTTAGGCGGTTTGGAAAAGGGTTAAATTGTAGGTTAGGCACAAGATTATGGGATCCATATTTATATCTTTACTATAGATTCTGCTAGGAAATCGACTATATATTCGAATATATAATCATCATTTGAAACCTACAAATGTATTATATTTAATGGCGGGAATATGTTTACCTTTGCCAAGTTATACATTAAAATGAGTCTCTCGTTATTTTATTCCGCATTAGAAAATGATATGGTTTAGACCCTCAATTTCAGATCCGCATTCACACTCTTTGCTACCAACCACTCCAATATTGCAAAGATGTACTCGAAAACATCCATGGCCTAATTTAAGTCGAACTTTTTAAGATGTAAAGAATGTGCTAAGAGTATTCTTCGGAAGCATATTATTTGGTAAAGGGTGTATGATACAATATTGAGTCTGTTATTCTTTGGCGTAGTCTTCTTAATAACGTTTCCAATATGGTATCTTTGACTCTTCCTTCTCTATAGCAGATTTTGCCAATTTATCAGACATTTCATTGTCATGAATAACCGAGTGGGACTTCCAGACAAAATTAACTTTAAAGAATTGTACCGATAACTCATAATATCTCAAAGTTCAGGGATTTAGAATTACCATATTTCAAAGCGTTTATTACAGAAATGGAGTATGAGCAGACGACTATATTGGTATAGGAGGATAATTTATTCAAATTTAAAAAACATCATTGTAATGATTTAATGGCCCCAATGGATGCAAATTGACAACTTATTGCGGCATTTGAATAGGTAAAGGATGGAATGTAAAAAGCGAAACTAGATTGATTTAGGTTTTTTGAACCATCCGTGTAAATTGTAATTCCATTTCTGAACGAGGATTGAATTTGGTTAAATATAATTAAATTTTCAGCCATTATCTCTGCAAATGGGTATGATACACGTAATTTCTTTTAAAGTAAGATTCGTAAGTTTTCATTGCTGGTTATTTTTTAATATGAGAGGCATAATATGATGTGAATATAAATGCTTCTTTTAACAATCAATACTCAAGCTGTATAGTTTTGGTGAAATTCTGCTTTTCGATCTAAATTTTTCTGACAGGTATTGACATCTTATATGTAAAGGGATTACACCAGCTTCTGCCAAGATAGGGACATTGGGTGAGGATTTTATTGCGCATAATGATATTTTTATAGATTTGTATTGAATTAACCATTAATGTTATTGGCCAATACTACAAGAGCATCCATGGACTTTTTTCTAGAGTATAGACAAAAGTCATCTGCATATTGTACAATATTACCCGACACTGTTTTTACTCCGCCTTAATAAATGCAAAACTTTGTCAAAATTTTGTTGCTGTTCATTTGGTTTCATATTTGGAAAATGTCTGAAAATGAACTGGCCTCCATAAGTAAAAGAACACCAAAAATTCGTCGCCCAATTTTTATGAAAATTTCGGATAGTACGTAAATAATTCACACTAAGAAATTATTAAAATTTCATCATAAAATCATGGTAACTTTTTCTTTAATTTCAATAGTGAGTTGCTCCTCCACGATTTCTGGAGCACTCAGCTACTCGTCTAGGCATACTAGAAATCCAATTGTCAATGTCAGCCTGAGGAATTGCATCCCAAGCTTCTTGAATTCGCATCCTAATATCGGGTATAGTGAGTGGGGTTGGCTAAAGATGGCCCAGTCTTCTACCAATTGTATTCCACACGTGTTCAATAGGTAATAGGTCTGGAGAACGAGAAGGCCATGGAAGTAAACATAAGCTAATTCCAAGATTTCCATAGTAACCCTAGCTGTATGCGGCTTTGCATTATCCTGTTGGAAGGTGGTATTTTCAACTTTCTCAGATAGGGCATTAATGATGGTTCTAGAACTGTTTTTATGTAGCGATTTGCATTTAATGTTCCTGGAATGAACACAAGAGGAGACTTACTTCCATAATTTAATTAATATCAATTGATACAATAAATCAAAACAACATCTAACACTTTTCAAACAATTTCCTTCACAAAATTCTAATACAAGCAAGATATCTGAATATTTATGAACTATAATAAAGTTAACAATTAATTATTAAAAAGTACTCAGTAATTATTATTATACATAATTTACATTTTTTAAACAAAGAATGGCCTTTCAAGTAGTATTTTTTAGTTTTTATTGGATGCGCCAATAAAAAACTATTTTAGTTTTTAGGTGGTGGTACTACTGTTTTTTATACTTCCTGTCAATCAACAATGGCCATAATAACTGAAATGATGTATTATATTATAGGAGTTATTAATAATAAATTTCATTCACATCGAATAAAGCGTAAACATAACATAAACAAAAGAATTAAAAAATTTTGGAACTTTGAAGACAAATTTCGGCTTATCTGTATATATAATGGTGATAAAAAAATTCTGATTATAATTTATTAATCTCCATAAAATTATCTAAAACTTTATACTTTTTAATTTGCGTAAAATTATCTACAACTTAAGATTTTTTTTCTATCTGATATAATAACCGAGATACGTTGATTTGAAAAAATTGGCATTTGTTCCTTTTTTCAAAATAGTCACCCTTGGCTTTTCTGAAAACTTTGAAAGTGGAATTTTATTCATCTCGTACACTTCTTCCCCCATTAACCGTTTTTGGATCTCTTATAGTTTTCGAGATCTCCATAGAGAACATCTAAAAAACTCACCCTGTGTATATATAAATTCTGCAGAAGGCAACTGAATAGTTTATATGGATTTTTTTATGTCCGGTATGAATATTATAGACAATACAAACAAAATTAAATTATACTTTGATTATCAAACATGTAATTAAATACAAAGGCAATATTGACACGATTAAACATTATTAAGCCGATATTTCTAATTTATGGAGCATTTTAATGTTCATATTAAAATTTAATAGATAACTATCATTTATTTATTGATCTTAATATAAAGTACTGTGCATTATTTTATGCATTTCTACTTTTCGTATAAAATGGGAACAAGTATTTAAAACACATTTATATTAGATACAATAAATAGCAATGCTAGACTGTATACTTTTATTTTAAAATAATGACAAATTATATTAATGAGAACACAATGTGATATACTAATGCAATAACCAACAACACTGATTTATTTTTTATAATTAACTTATTTTTATATGTATTTTTTTAAGAAAGAAGACCAAAGATCTAAATCAATAATTAAATATTTCTTTACTTTAAATACAGGGTCCGGCAGAGAAGTATGATATTTTTGAAACGCGTATAACTCAGCGCAGGGGAAGCCTAACGTTTTCGGAATGGTTGATATGTGACCACCCAACCTTGCCATTTTGGTTTAGTCGATATGAACGCGTATTTGCTTACGACACTTACATCGAAACTGCGCGTTCTGGGGTTGCCACACAACACATATTTCGAGCACAATACAATCTTGGAAGGCACTGCCGTGTTCCTACAAAAACAGCATCATGAAGTGGGTGCAGAACCTCTGTACCAGAGGATCGATAAAAAATGTAGTACCGCGAGGTGAAGAAAGAGGTGTCAGAACTTCTGAAAATGTAGCTCGAGTTAGGGCAGCTTTTGAAGCAAGTCACCATGTTGTGTGATTTTTTCCTGCCAGAGTTAACAAGGGGTAATGTTGATATTAGAAGTCTTTTTACAGCAAGATGGGGCAACTTGCCACGCATCATGGGAGTCTATGGCATTTTTGAGAAAACAATTTCCAGGACGACTCTCGCTACGAGGGGACACCGAGTGGCCCCAACAATGACCTGATCTTACGCCCTGAGGCGTGGGGTATCTTAAACCCGCGTATTTGTTAAGAAACCACAGACCCTTGATCAGCTGTCCAATGCTATCACCCGAGAAATTCAAGCGATTCCGGCCAACATGTTGAAAGGATGCATGAACAACTTCTCAACTCGACATGATAAGTGTGTATAAATGAACCAAAATCACTTAGATGACATGTTTTTAACTGTTTCTTTGATATGAATATGAAATGGCAAATTCTCACCTACCTATTAAAGACAAAGAAAGAAAATAATATTTTCATTTAATTGAAAATTCTCGGAGTTATGATTTTTCCAAAAACGTCATACTTCTCTGCTGGACACTTTATAAATTTGTTGATTTTAATAACAGAGTTCACATTGTACATTTTGCATTTGTATGTGAGACAAAAATTTTCAAATGAACTATTCGTAATTTTTATTCTTTTAAGGTAGGCCAATAAAGGAATAGTTTAGTTTATGAGGATGAGAATTAATAAATTTCAACCAGTTCGAATAAAACGTTCTATTGTTATAATTAAAATAAATAATTGTCTTTGGATTTAAAAATTTAGAGTAATTTTTTGTTAAATGATTATAATTTTATACAAGAAATCTATAATTTAATCCTATATACAGAGTGATTTTTTAGATGTTCTCTAAGGGGATCTTGGAAACTATAAGAGATAGAAAAACGGTTAAATGAGGAGAAAATTGTAATTTTATGAGTGGAATAAATTTACACTTTCAAGGGTTTTAAAAAAGTCAAGGGTAGCTAGGTATTTTGAAATCAATATATCTCGGTTATTATGTCAGATAGAAAACAAAGGACAAAGTTGTAAACAATTTTACGCAAATTAATAAAGTTTATTCAAAATAATGTATCGCCGTTATTTTCGAGATATAACGCAAACTTACTTTTTTAAATGGAAACCATATGGCCTTATTCGATTATTTTTCTCTCTAATCCGATAAGACAAATTATTATTATTATTTCTAAAAATAAGTGAGTTGCAGTCATTTTAAGGTTTATTATAAATTAAAAATTAGTTTAAAAAGATAGAAGTAACAATTGCATTTTATTAATCTGCGTAAAATTGCAAAACTTTGTCCCCTACAGATTTTTTCTATCTTTCATAATAACCGACATATTATGATTTGAAAAATTCGCCCTTTTTATTATTTTCAAAATATCTAGTTACCCTTGACTTTTTTGAAAATCTTAAAAGTGCTAGATAACATCTGCAAAAACTCACCCTATATGTATACATATATATTCACTTTTTCTAATCATATTTATTAATAAATCCAACATTATTTAGAGTAATAAAAGCATATCTCGTTTGTTTGTTAGGCCTTTGCTTACACATAATATTTATATATAATATACGATCACATTTCTAAGAAAGCGCGAAAGCAATATAACTTCACAGCGGCCATTAGACGGTTATAGCTCACGGCGAAGTTATAGAATTGAAATAGGTTTATAAATAATACTTACAATCTTAGGCAACTGTTGTTAAATCACCAAAAAGTAAACTAATTTAAAAATCACCACGTCTGTATAATCGTCATGAATTTAATCGTTGCGCCGTCTGCGATCGCAAGAGATTTTATTTCAGTACGTACGTGCAGTCGATGGACTAATTTTGTCCCAAAAATAGATGAAGGACGCTTTTGAATACAGCAGACTTTTCATATCAAGTGGAAAGAGACTTGTATTATTTCAACAATTACTAGTAGTTAAAGTTATATATATATATATATATATATATATATATATATATATATATAACCTGGCGGCCACAATAGACATTTCATTGTTATTTTTCATTATTAAACAATTAATATTATTCATCTCATATGCATAACTAACTTATCATTTAATTAATGCGCAATAAAGATTGCATCATGCACCGGATGACATTCCGATAGCTTAGCATTTATTATATTATAAATAGGACTCATCGCCTCATTCACCACCATTATTATATCAACCATTATTACATTAGCAGTACCGTTACCGTTATTATATTAGCAAGACGTAATTTGTTAAAGTTTATAATGTAAAATTTAATTAATCAAGAAATAAATCCTTTTTAAAAATTCAATCGTGCAAATCCAAAATTTAACTGGCGCAGTCGGTAGGATGTCATAAGGGCACATCTGAGAGGATATCAGCATAGTGCACCGTCCGTATCAACGGTTTAATTGACATCAGAACAAGTTCCACGTCGAAGCAGCACCAGAGGGTCCTCCAAACATCGAGGAACCAACACCCCGAGGGCAGCAGAACAAGGAACACGCCATCACCAGTTCCAGGACACTGAGGGCATATCAGGGCAATGGACAGCGTGATATTCGTTACTATTTGGTAAGCACAGAATTTTTAGAGGTTTATTTCTTACCTTTGTATTAAACAAGTTATTTTATGTTCGGGAGTGATACATCTTCCGACTCGAATTCACCAATAATTTTTGATTCCCCAATTCGCGTTCATTCACCAGTAAATTTCGTACTCGAAGAATTAATAGATAAATTATATAATTTAAAAATAAATAAAGTAGAAATGGAGAACGTAAATTATCAATTATTAAAATTAAATGTCGACACGATTCCTCAGTTTGACGGAAGCAATGAATTAACAGAAATTTTTATCTCGCTATGCGAATCCGTTTTAGCACTATTTAGACCACTAAATAATGAGTTAATAAATAATTATTTAATTAATGCAATTATTGGTAAATTGAAAGACCGTGCATTAGTCGTAATAGGTTCGCGTTCCCAATTTAATAGTTGGCCTGAAATAAAAGAACATTTGAGGCAGAGATTTAGTGATCTGCGAACTTATGATTGTATTGTTACAGAATTAATTAATTTAAATCCTAATAAAAATGAAAAATATCTAGATTTTGCAGAGCGAATCCAAGTTTTGCGTAGTAAATTGTCGTGTAAGATTAATTCTCTATCAGCAGCTGTTATGCCAGACGAAACAAAGCGCGTGCATCAGCGGAGCTATGATGAGCTCGCACTAAAAACATTCCTTCGTGGAATACGGGGCAACGTACAAAGCATAATAAGATTACGAAATCCAAATACGCTTGAAGAAGCTATAAATTATTTAATAGAAGAAAACAATTTCCAAAGTACTATCGATATTCCAAATTATAATCAAAATTTTAACAAACCTAAATTTCAAAAATTTTAATCGCCAAAATTTTAATAGGAATAATAATTATAATAATAGATTTTATCATAATAATGGTCAAAACAACTTTGCTAGTAAACCTATAAATAGAACACTAAATGAAAAGACAGTAGGTGACCGGTACCCACTTCCAAATATTAATGAATTGTTAGACAAATTAGGTAAAGCGCAATATTTTACTACTTTAGATTTAGCATCGGATTTCCATCAGATTGAAATAGACGAACGTGACATTCCAAAAACAGCATTCAATACCGAGCGTGGACATTATGAATTTTTGAGAATGCCTTTTGGCTTGAAAAATGCCCCAGCTACATTTCAGCTCGTAATGGACGAAATATTAAGAGGAATTCAAAATGAATATTGTTTAGTATATATGGATGACATAATAATTTTTTCGACAAGTTTACAGGAACACGTTAATAGACTTAGTGAAGTATTTAATAGGTTACGACAATCAAATTTTAAGATACAGTTAGATAAATCTGAATTTTTGCGAAAAGAAGTAGCTTATCTAGGACATATTGTAACACCACAAGGCGTTAAACCTAATCCAGATAAAATTTTAGCGATTCAAAATTATCTCATCCCAAAAACGACGAAACAGATAAAAGGATTTTTAGGACTGTTAGGCTATTATAGGAAATTTATTAAAAACTTTGCAGAACTTACTAAACCAATGACTAAATGTTTAAAGAAGAATTCAATAATTAATATCAGCGACCCAGATTACCAAAATTGCTTTAACCTTTGTAAGAATGTATTAACTAATCAACCTCTTCTTCAATATCCTGACTTTTCGAGACCGTTCATTTTAACTACAGACGCTAGTAATCAAGCCCTTGGCGCCGTCTTATCGCAAGGAAAAATCGGTTCTGACTTACCTATCGCTTTAGCAAGCCGTACATTAAACGATTCAGAGACACGTTATTCAACAATTGAGAAAGAATTACTTGCCATAGTTTGGGCTGTTAAATATTTTCGCCCTTATTTATTCGGACGTAAATTTAAAATAGTCACTGACCACAGGCCCCTCCAATGGCTGATGTCTATAAAGGAGCCGAATTCAAAATTAGTTCGCTGGAGATTAAAATTAGCTGAATACGATTATGATATAGTTTATAAAAAAGGTACATTAAATAGGAATGCTGACGCACTTTCAAGAATAGAGCTTAATGTTAATGAAGAGTATGAACCAAATTTAGAAAGTTCTTTAAAAAATTTTGAAGACATAGAAAACCCATCATCTCTAATAGTAGAACCTTCAGAAACAATACACGTAAATGAAATAGAAAATGAAGATGGTGCAACGATCCATTCTTCTTTAGAACATCCCATAGTAGGCATACCAATATCAGATAAACCGGTTAACGTAGGTGATAATCAAATCATAATATCGGAAGTCGACTATTCCCCATGCAAACCCAAAATTATTAACATGTTTTAAAATAAGAAAATGAGAATTAATGTACAATTTTCCAAAATTAATTTTGTTCAAGAAGTAGTTGATTTTATTAAAGAATACATCGTTCCTAAAGTAAGTTATTATCTTTATTTCAAAAGTCCTGTTTATGAAAAGTTAAGTGGTGTCCTTATATATTATATTTTAGAAACTCAGAAATCTATTAACTGACGTTGAAACAGAAAATTATATTTCAGAGATAATTAAAAATTACCACGAGGGTAATACTAATCACAGAGGTATAGACGAGACAGAGTCAAAATTGAAACGCACTTATTATTGGCCAAATATGAGACGAACTATCCAGGAGTACATTAATAATTGTGAAATTTGTCTTGTTTCAAAGTACGAGCGTAAACCATTAAAAATCAAATTTAATACTACACCCACAGCTTTAAAACCGTTCGAAATTATTCATATTGATTGCATAGCCTTAGAAAATGTAAAATTCCTCACTATTATAGATTCTTTTTCGAAATACACTCAACTGTATAAACTTAATTCTTATCAAGCTGTAGAAATCGCGACTAACACCAAATTTAATAATTTCCGATAATCATTTAGAATTTAAAAATACAGTCATTCGATAACTTTTGGCCCTTCATAAAATTAATATCCACTTTATTAGTTCACAGCATCCGGAATCAAATGGAATTGTCGAACGCGTACACTCGACAATTATCGAACACATAAGATTACTAAACAATCAAGATAATTACAAAAACGAATCGGTCGAAATAAAAATTCTCTATGCAATCCTTGCCTATAATAATTCAATTCATTCTACAACTAAATTAAAACCTGTCGAAATCATCTCAGGCCATATTGACAATGACTCATTATTAGACTTAGATTTGGAAACTCTACTAACAAATAACTATGTCCAATTACACAAAGAAAAAGTAAAATTGTTATACGAAAAAATTAATGAGACAATAATAAATAATAAAACTAAATACATTGAAAAAAGGAACGTATCTCGCGAAGAACCACCACAAATCCCTGAAAAAATATTTGTAGAAAATAAACAAAAACAACCAAAAACTAAGAACAAATTTAAAAAGGAGAAAATTAAGAGAGTAAGATTTGATCGTAATACAGCTGAAATCGAAACTAGTCACCGTAACAAGTAGACAAAATTCATTTATCAAATGTTAAGAGACCTAGAATTTAAAAATCTAAATCTGAGAACATCTTGAATTTTAAAACCTTTATCAATAACTTTAATGCCAAAAATTTAATCAACAATAAAAATGTACATGAAATTAATGATGATTTGTTCCATGCTCCATCTGACTTTTCTCTTGCCCATTGCGTTAGCCAGGATTTAAAAATGAGTGCAGGCATAGCCCAGGAATTTAAAGTAAGATTCGGCAGAATTAGAGAACTGTCTAAACAAAACCCGCAATTATATTCACTTTGTCATATTTTAGAAGACGAACGTTACATTATTTATCTTATTACAAAACAAAATTATTATGATAAACCTACACTAGAATGTCTATTTAAAACTTTATTGAATTTGAAACAATTTTGTACAGATAAAAACATTACTAATTAGCAATCCCTAAATTAGGCTGTGGCCTGGACCAATTAAATTATGAAACTGTTAAAGCCATGATCGAATACATATTCCTTAATTTACAAATACAAATAACCATTTACCTTGGCGCACCTAAATTAGATGACAGCTTACCTGGCACTTCATTCGAGCCACCTAGTCTAGTTCAAGAAAGGAAATCATTTTTTGAAAATTATGCTGACAAAGTTTCTAATAGATAATTAATCACTTTTAGGTTACTCTTCATCACTCATGTGACTGCCTTCGAAATTAAGAACATTACCGAAAATGCTGGACTATTACCAATAAATTTAGGATTAGCAAAATTAGAGAAGACTAAACACGTACTAGTGCATCACTACGATCTGAATACTATATTTGAAGAAGTTTATAAATTAAATAGACAATATGAATTTTTAATAGACACTACAAATAATATTTCCAAATTTAAAAATGAATTCCAAAATTACGAAAAGATTCTAAATTACTCTCAAAATTCAGTAACAAATAAAATTAAAACTATAGAATTGGGTGCCAAAATAAAACGCATAAAAAGAGGTCTGATCGACGGTTTAGGTACTATAATTAAGACAATAAGCGGAAACATGAATTCGCGCGACGAAAAAGAATAGATACAATTTTAAAACATTTAATTACTAATGAACAAAATCTACAAAATCAATTAAAATTTGGATATAGTACGAATATTAAAGTTATTCAAAATTTTAATAATACAGTCAAAGATATCGGACACAATCAAAATCTCCTTAGAGTTCGAATAATGCAACTTCATTCAATTTACAAAGAAGAAATTGATCACCAACATGTTCTGGTCGTAAAAGATTTGTATAATCAACTCATATTACTTTTTGGCATTGTTGAAAATATTTTAGATAAAATTACCAACTCATTAACGTTCTGCAAACTGAGAACTCTTAGTCCCGACATAATTAGTCCCCAAGAATTACTTGAGGAACTAAAAAGAATTTCAATTCATTATAATGAGAAATTACCGTTCGAAATAAAAATAGAAAATATTTTGGACCTTGAATCTATAATATCTGTAAATTGCAAAATTAAAGAGTCTTAAATTTCACTATTTCCTATCTCTACCAATTAACTATGAACATTCTTTTGACCTTTATAAAATGTATCCAATACCCTTAAAATTCGAGTCGAAATATGTAACTGTAATTCCAAATGTCAAACTACTATTAAAATCAAGAATTGATTCAAAAATTTGGCCTCTAAGAGATATGTGCTTAAAAACTGAAAAACAATATCAATGCCAAGACAATTTGGTAATAAATTATAAAGCAGTCTGTGAAAATGAAGTACTTAATAATGGAAATACAGATGACTGTAAATTTACTAAATTAGAGATTGAGAAAAACAATTTAGAGAAAATTCCGTACACCGATCAGTTCCTCCCTGTCTTCGTATCTAAGGAAAGGATACGAACAACATGCCCAGAAAAGGAAGAAAACCAGGACCTTCAAGGAGTCTTCATTATCCAACCTCAAGGGTGCAACCAATACTATAGGAACCACAAGATTCCAAAAACCGAAGAATTCTATGGAACACCTGTGATAGTGAGTGCCGTGAATCCCAAACTGAAACCCCAAAAACTAAACAATTTTACAATTAACTTGAAAAGACTCAAATTAGAAGATATTCCAATATATTCCCAGGTGCCCCTCGAAGACAGTGTAATATCCCTTAAACCTAGTTTATGGACAATATTTGTGTATCTCCTAATTTTATCATGTATAGTGGCCCTAGTGTTAAAATACCTGAAAAGAAAAAGGGCAGTGACCATTTCAGAAGACAATAATTCGCCTCCCCGTGTGTGTCGAATCTAGGGGGAGAGGAGTAACCTTGCGGCCACAATAGACATTTCATTGTTATTTTTCATTATCAAACAATTAATATTATTCATCTCATATGCATAACTAACTTATCATTTAATTAATGCGCAATAAAGATTGCATCATGCACCGGATGTCATTCTGATTAGCTTAACATTTATTATATTATAAATAGGACTCATCGCCTCATTCAGCACCATTATTATATTAACCATTAGACCATTATTATATTAAAAGTATTAGAAGCATGTAGCACCGTTATTATTAGCATTAGAAGTAGTAAGATGTAATTTGTTAGAGTTTTTAATGTAAAATATAATTAATCAAGAAATAAATCCTTTTTAAAAATTCAATCGTGCAAATCCAAAAGTTAACTTATATATATATATATATATATATATATATATATATATATATATATATATATATATATATAGAAGCATTAGTTCTCATTTGTAGCAAGTAAAACTTTAATATGATCTTGATGATTCAGCCCTATGCAGACATAATAATTGAGGATAGATTTCGTATAACATTTTTCAGATATTTACTACAACAATATCATATCATACATCACTACTTCTTCATAAACTCGTTTACCAACGAACGTCCGCCTGAAGAAGACCAATGCGACTTGGTCGAAACGTTGCAAATCGGTTCGTAAACGTTTTAACACACATACATATCACTTGTTTTCATTTTAATTTTAAGCAATAAATAAGCATTAAAAAAAAGTGATTTACAAGTTTCAAGACGTAAAATTTACGCAATAAAAGTAAAAAGACGAACACTATTCAACTTAAGAAAAAGGAGTAAAATTAAGCGGTCCCTTTCCTGGACGACCAAAAATTGCGACGGCAGAAGAAGATATAATAATCAAATGGTGATGTTTACTCGAAAACTGCAAGGTTTTTGCAAAAAAGTTATGCTTAATAATTTGTTCAGTTTTAAATTCTCTATAATTATTTGTTATATAAATTTCATATAATTTTTATAGTTTATTAGCAATTGACAAAAAATATCAAAATTTTCAATTTTTATTTTTTTTTTCTCGAAAGTTAAGAATTTTATAAAAAACATTTTCAAATAAAACTTGTTCAGTTTATTACTTCCTTTAACTTTTATTTAAACTGTTTTTTTTTTAATTTTCCATATTTAGAAAAATATTACCAAAAAACCAAAAACGCCTCGAGTAAACATCCACTTCCGATTTATGAATGTTCACCAAAAGCTTTTCAGTTCCAGTTTTTAACGATAAAACCTTAAGTTTAAACTTTCACCTCAAACAGATAATTCGTTTTTGAGATACAGCGCCCACCGACAGAGACACACACACAGACACAAAAAAAAATCTAGAAATTAGTGTAATGGGTTCAGGGAACCCCGAAACGGATATTTTGGCAAAAAAAAATTCATAAAAAAAATCACGAAAACAATACTCCCGCTATATATACTATATAGGTAAAGTAATAACGTTTAACCCAGCGGCACCTTTTCTGGACAACAGCGGATTCCAAAGAGGATAACGAGGCGGATCAATACTCATCGTTGCTCTGTGGACCATCAATTAATGTTTTTTACTCATTGCACTACATTTCATTTACACATATATACACATACACATAATGGCAGAAATCGACTTTTCATTAAAAGAGCCCGACGGCGATCAAGTAACATTAAACGGCTTTATCGAACCATGTAATTTTGTTACACAGCATGTTCAAGATAAACTACAAGGAGCATTAATTTCCTCAAGGAAATTGAAACATTGGAATGAAATAAAAATATTATTATCAGGCCATTACGATGATTGCAGAGACGTGGAAGATATTTTACGAGAACTTTATTACTTATTAACAACAACAATTAACAATTAACTTATTAACAAAAATTTGTGCATTCTCATGAAAAAATTGCACTCAAACACTTTTATCGGAATTAAACTAACAGTTTGGTTCCATAATTCGTTCACAAAGACCAACAAGTTTAGACGAAGCATAACAATTTCTCATCCAAGAAGAAAATGTTGCATATTTAAAAAGTTTCAGAAACGCAAAACCAAATAATTCATTCAGAAATCAAAATACTTATTTTTTAAACAAGTTTCTAAAAAAAATGCAAATCGTAGTTGTAAACGGTAAATCCTCTGGCAAAATGTGCTTAAAATTTGATGTGCCATAGGTATCCATACTTGGTCCCTTGCTTTTTTTGCTTTATATTAATGACTTACCATGAGCATCCGCTTCGACACAATTCTTCCAATTCGTCGATGATACAACATTCCTGAACAAAGCAACGGATATTACTATAGCAATCTATGAGTATATGCAATGTAAAACCAATATAAATACCTGGTTTGAATCTAACAAGCTCTCTTTAAATCTAAATATTTTTTTCTCTTAGATCCGAAATTTCTAAAGAAATAACCAATTTTCTAGGTGAATGTTCGATTATAAATTATCATGGTAGGTATGTTGTAGCTATAAAGATGTGTGGCTCAATATTCCTTTTGCGTCAATTAAAATTAAAACTGCATATACATGCACTTAACTTATATACAGTATCCTCGCTTAAGAAGAAGGTATCCTGACATTACCTTCATTATATATTATAAAATGCCTGGTTCACGTTAGAAAAAACATACCTACAGAAAAACATGAGTATGAGACAAGAAAGAAAAGTAATATTTATCTACCAAAGATGTGGTTAATAAAATCGCGAAATGGACCAAATTATTATGACCCACTAATTTTCAATTTACTCCCAGAAACTATCAAATTGCTAGACATTAAACACTTCAAAAATAAAATGAAAGCCTAATTTTTAGTTAAAAACTATAAAACCTTAGAAAATAGATAGAGCATTCACCTAATTTGTAATTTATTTTGCATGTATTTAATATTTTAAATTTTAATAGTATTTTATAGTTCTAACGTTTTTAATATTTTATATATATATATATATATGTACATTTTATCTGCTTTGTTCATAAATAATTTTAACGATTTATTTACTTTCAAATTTGTATTTATGTGTAGTTGTGATATTTGCTTACTATATTATCCTATTTTAATACGTTATTTATTACTTATAAGCCATTTTAGTTTCATTACATTTTATTTATATACTATTTTTACAATTTTAACTATCTTTGTCAGTTCGTTCATGAATAATTTTAGCGACTTTTGCTGTTTTTAATGTGTACAGATATGTAGTAAAATGGTATAATTTTAATAATATAAATGCAAAATACATGTACATAATTTACACGAACCACATAGCTAGTTACATAATTAGTTTATTGTTGTAACATTTTTCATATGCTCGGCATAATTATCCATAGGATATTTTGTACTTTTTTATTCCTTAATTATCTGACGAGTGTAAACAATTCTATTGTAATATCTCGAATAAATTACATACTTACTTACTTACCTTTATCAGAATATGATTACGAAATAATTTATAAATCCGAAAAAAATAATTCGAATTCAGACGCATTATCAAGAATACAATTAAACGCTTTAAAGATTCAAATAAATCTGAAATATTAGAAGATGAATATGAACGAAAAGAAAACAAAATAATAATTCGAAAACTTTATAATTAAAAAAAAATCCTTATTCAATTTAAATTTAATCAAAGAAACAAATGACTATGTTATATTTGCCACAACGATATAATGAGTTTTATTCCCATAACTGAAAATCCAGATACACCTCACATACTTGTCCAGACCCAAAAAATCAAATAATAAATTTAACAGAATTACGTAATAACAATTAAACAAGACATTAAACTCGCAAGCACAATTGGTGAAACAGAGTTAGCACTAAGGAATGTTAGTTATTGTGAGTTAAGTAGAAACAAAATTGATGAAATTATAAAAAATGCAAAAATTGAAAACACTTCAAACTCTTCTACAGCAAAAAAAAATAATTCAAATAAATTGACCAAAGAAAAAGCTAGCCGTTCAATAATCATATTAAATACAGAAGACTACAGACAAAAAATTAAACAGTTTATCGATACATGAGACATTTTAGAACTAAATAAAGACCCAACTACTCAATTACGTAAAGAGCTAAAAAAAAATCACTAGCACTTACTCGATTCTCTCACACAAATAAAAATCAAAAATTTTACCTATGAACCCATTTTGCCCTAGATTATACCGTTACAGTGAAATTCACAATAAAATATATTTAAATATTATTATTAACTAATAATTAAAAAATAAGAAAACATTTCGTGAATCTACAACAATAAGTCTTACTAAGACTACAAAACAAATTACTTGTTGAAACATTTAAGTTAATTTTCTACAACGAACTAAAGGATTTTATATTTCCTTAATCCCGAACGTAATTATTTCTTTAGAATTCACTAATCCAGATCAGGTATAAATTCAGACCATCAGACCACGAAAATTCATTATGGTGTCAGTTGCCCTACATTCTAGAGTAATTTAGTAAAATCATAAAGATGCCATATATTTTGTCGTATCGATGGTTAACTCAGAGAGTTAAATACCTCCTAAGTGAATCTCGATTCCCTGCCTCCAACTGCGCTACGCTGATGAGATACAAAAAGATCGAAACCGGTCCGTGGCTTTTGTTGACGGGAACAATATTGAAAACTATTTCTTATTCACTAAAAATGATCAAACATTGAAAATATGAAAAAAGTATAGGACATACTAAAAATTTACTTACCTGGGACTTCTGTAATTTGATCCGCGATTTTATTTTGTAATAAATCTAAATACTAGTCATTTAATTTGGCCTCAATAAAAATAAGACCAAGAACTCTATTTTTAAAATTTCCTGCCCATACATTAAGTTTTTGTGGATATTGACTTCTTGATGTTGTTGCAATATAAGGATGTTTTGTTTATTATATTTAGATACCAAATAAAAAGTACATTCATCTGGAAAACACATAATTTATAAACCGTCCTCGTTACACTTTTTCATTAAAATTACCCAAAATTTAGATCTTAAATCAGGATCAATTGCAGTTCTTGATGATTTTTTCTTTGGCCTCGGAAGCAAGTCCATATGGCCAGCTCAGGGTGGTTAGGAAAGACGGGGACACATTTCTTCACGTTAAGGGGTCTTTCATAACGACTTTAAAATAACAGCACAAAACTCTATCACGGAAAGTAAGGATGATTTTGACTATTATAGTGTTGGTAATTTTAGCTTTTAAAATTCCGAAATATTCTAAGAATTGTTGATTAACACGGCACTGGACGGTTCTTAAAATTTATACTAAATAAGTGGCAAATAGTACGCGAAGAATGTCCGCCAAAACACCATTTGATGATTTTTTCTTTGGTGGTGTAAACACTTATTTTGAATTGAATTATTTGTTTGTGGCTTAATCCATTTAGATGACAAACACTGACCATTCACAGCGAGTACTATTTTGAGGAATTTATTATTGAATACCCGTTTTAAGCTATATTTCGAATAAAACAAAATCATCTGATCATTTTCGTTCAATAATAGAAATATAAACTGCAATTAAAAAATTTAAATAGAAATTCTCTATAATACGCCTTGCATCCATAACCCCGTGCATTATATTTTTACTTCATTCCACACATAATATGCATGTTCTCTATAATTCTAAACACAAATGTAAATTTTATTTAAAAAATCATAATTAGCTTAAATTAAAAATGTATACATAGGGTGACTATATATTCTGTCAAACCCACCCGTCAATTATGTCAACATCAACGAGTGTTTAAATTTCATTTGTTTCTCTGTTCTGAGTAATTTATACACGACAAAATTATATAGAAACAATTACTTTCGATTTAAAATTCCCAAGAATACATTTAAATTAAATTTCTATATTGAAAAAATGACTGAGTGAGTTTTTTGTATTAGTATTATACCGGTCCATATTTATTTTCAACAGTTTCTAATAATTTATTTTTTCTTTACTTCCAGTTATGTCGCGAAAGGAAATAGAGATATTAACATTCCTACAAAGACAAAAATATTGTAATTCTATCAGTAAAACTTTATTTTGAACTTGGTGAATACGTTTTACACTAAAATTAATTCTTTAATATTAAAAAATTGAGTTTGATTTTGAGATTCAGTTTGTTATTGTACCAAATTTTCTTAAACACATAACTACTCTCCATTTATAATAAAAATTGTAAAAATTTGTAGTTTTGAATTCGTTTTTTAAAATAAAGTCGTTTTAATCTGTACACAATTATTTGATTCGGTGACATATACTAAAATTTTGATAATTAAAAAAAATGTTTAATGGAATGTTGCTATCGTTTTTTAGCATCTATAACCTTTAATCCAAAAATTTAAATATTTTAAGGACGCCGAAAACAAAAAATATCCTCGTATTAACATCCAATTTCGGTGGAAAAAGCTTTTTAGTTCTTTATAACAAGAATAGAATAATTAAATTAAAAAATCAAATTTAATACTATGTATATATTATAGAAATTTGTTTTTGAATTACGTGAAGAGATGATTAATATTATCTATTTACTTATTTATTTTTATATTAATACTTTATCAGACCTACTTTATAAATATAATTCGAGATACATAAAATAGTAAACAAAACCATACAAATAATTTCGTCAGCAAGCTGAAAAGCGGAGTTCACTCTTGAAGAATAAAGGGGTAAATTTAAAAAATATTGTCACATTGACATTGTCAAAAAAAAATACTTGGTGGAGCTATTGATAAAGAGTGATAGTATTCGAAAGTGATTGTGAAGAATGTGTTAATATTTTAATCAAGTACTATGTATTATTTCAAGTAATAGGTTATCCAGTAACATAGATCAAAATGCAATAAGTAATTTGTATGATTTTTCATCTCGATAGCTTCCAACATATTTAATCTGTTGACGGTTTGGTTTGTTTTACTTCTAAAGGTGTCATGTTTGTAAACAGGTAGCATTAAATGATATAATTTTAACATTATGTAGAATTTCCCAAAAATGTTGTACAAACAGGTCGATCTTTTGAAGAAAGAATTGTAGAGCATAAAAGTAAATGAGAAAAGAAAAAGAACCTAATCTATACGAATTACCTGCTGCCTGAAAACCAAACCTTTAACCAAGAATCCCAGATTTTCCATAGAGAGAAGAAATCAACAGATTTGAAAAATAGGGCCTCCTAATCAATAAACAAACTAAACTATGAAACTAACCTCTACTTAAAATATTCACCCCACCATAGTGCCACTAGTATTAATGTATATACAGGGTGTCCCATTTTACATTACGGTCTCGAATAACTTGAAAACAATGCAACGTAACGAAAAATGTGCCGAAGAGAAACTTTCATAGTTTCGAGGGGGACATCGGATTCCGACCAAATAGTCCCCCAAGGGGGTCCTTGGGGTCTTGCTGTCGGTATTAGCGTTACCCGGAAACGGTTAAGCCCGAATTTATCTTCAAAGTTCAAAGAAATTTATTTCTTTTGTTTGTTTGCTTTATTCGATTTGAATGAAATTTATTATTAATAACTACAATTATATAATACATTAATAAATTAA
This sequence comes from Ontholestes murinus, assembly GCA_963969525.1. NCBI lineage: Eukaryota > Metazoa > Arthropoda > Insecta > Coleoptera > Staphylinidae > Ontholestes > Ontholestes murinus. The sequence continues at coordinate 35,238 of CAXAKX010000362.1, forward strand.
AATCGTTGTATTCCTTATTAACGATATTTCAGAAGCAGTTTTTTTCTTTTCTTTTTCAATTTTGATCGAAGTATCGCTTAAAAGAGATGAATAAAAATCAACATAAAAAAATCAACAAAATACTACTTGCTTTAAAAAGTACATGACGTCTAAAATTACAAACACCGAGTTCAAAGGCACAAACTCATTTTTCTTGTTGAAAACTCAAAAGGTACAATTAAGCTAAACAGTTTAAGAGAATAAGACTCTTTTTACTATTTCTCATTTATTTTGTACAAAATTTGAAAACCGTATTCAGTTAATTCACGATTTAAAATTTAAAAAGAATTATTATATCAACAATAAACATAAAAGATTATTCGAAGAAACTATAACAAATAAATCGTTAACGGTGGAGGTTTCTACTTCGTTATACATCATAATTCATTTGTGAAATAAATCTTTACTTTTGAAAAGGCCCCATGTTTAGATGTTCTTGCTCTGCTCATTTGGCGGGTCAAGTTTTGTATTATATCAAAATACGATATGAACAGGTTTTATTTATTTGGTAATTGTTATAATTGTCGGTCTATGCCTTTAAAGGCTGAAATAATGTTATCTACATACCTGTACCAGAAGTTAATATGTTTTTTGGTGGACTCTGGGTTTAATGTTTGTTGAGTAATATCGTGCATGAATATTTCAGCTAATAGGGGACTTAGTGGGGAGGCCATTGCCAAGCTTTCTTCTTGTTGGTAGAAGGCAGTATCTAACCGAGATCAATAACATACATCCTAATATTAAGTTTACATTAAAAAGGAGAGAAGGGGTAAGCATTGTTTGACCAAACTTTGTAGTATGTAAGTTCTTCAGTCTTCTGTCCATAATGTCCCATACATGCTGAAAGCATCCCTAAACATAATCGAGATTTATCACTAAACACCCCCAATGCCACTCTAGATTCCAGTGCAGTGGTAACCTACACTACTCTATACATTGCTGTCGAAGTTGAGCTGTGAGTGGTAACACAAGATATGGTCGATAGGATTACAAGCCGAAAGTTCTGATTTTGTAGTAACCCATTCGAATAGTTACAGGATGACCTCATGTAACCCTTGTGGTCTACCACAAAATCAGAACTTTCGGCTTGTAAGAAGAAAGACCTGTTGAATAAGTCATTACCACTTCTTGATGTTGTCATTTCCAAGTCATTGAGTATTCAACACAGCTATTTGTTTATACATATTGTTCCATTTTATTTGAGAAATTAATAGTTTTCGGGTAAAATAGGCACTGCAGAATCAGAAACTAATAGATCATCAATTGTTGGCGTCATCACAGAAAAGATTAGACTGTTTCGGCAATGAAAAGAAATAGGCCATACTGTGATCAAAACGGACTGGAGCCAAAATTAAGCTTTCGGTAAAAGATCTCTCCAATGCTTCATGGAAAGGTGACGGCAGGTCTCAACTACAGAGACAATACTATGTAAGAAGTTCAAAACCCTCATAAAATAAAAAATCAGTAAGGCACACCAAATACGTAGAGACGGCCGTCCTTCAGTGAAGAAAGTCAATGCTGACTCCCTGGCAATAACTCCACTGCTGAGAACTTGATCTTCAACAAGGTTTACAGCATAATAATCAACTGACTTGTTTCCAGTTTCTCCTCCTCCCACGAGTTCAGATCAGTTTCAGGCTCCACCGCCGATAACCCCACAATCACCACTGCCGAACTTATGGCCGCGTTTAAGAAAGGTAAAACACCCGCCTCTGACCCGAACACTTCAATTTAATGGGTCATTCTCGTTCCGACAATCCTAGTATAAAAAACAACAATTTGTATATAACCTTCTGCAAATAACTGTGTGTAATATACAAATAACACTAAAGGTTATTTTTATTGAGTGATGATACTTGCTAGTGGGTAAACTGATTGACCTAAACGCATCGCATCCAACCTTTTGTTCTAATAGAACCAGATCTTAATATATTTCACAAGATCTCTTCAAACACGGTCTTTCGAAAAATAGACAAAATTAAACTACAATTCCGCGGAGTTGATCACTCAAAGTTTTCAATACTTTAAGAAAACTCTAAGGAAGATATTAATTATAATAATAATATTTAATAATTAGTATGCAGTTTAAATATTGATTTAGTAAGAACGCATTTCAAGGTAAATTAATTTTCCGCACGCAATCATACATAATTAAATTAACTGGAAATAATTATGTGTGTATGGTATTGCATGGACTATCTAGCGATTTACATATGAATAATATTGCTTGTATAATTATAGTCCTGCATCCTAAACACTAGTATAATAACGATTATTATGTATATGCACTATTTCAATTTAAATATTACGTGATTAAAAATATTAGTGACCTCGTTTTCTTTTTACGAAAATATGTCATTAAAATTCGATAAAAAATATATGTGAACCTATAAATAGCTAATATAATTTAGCGCTGGCGGCTATTTAATAATTCTACTTATTTCCTACAATTAGAGTGTTGTGTAAATTAAGATATATGATATGTGAATAGTTTGTTACTTTCTATTAGAAATAATGTAACTAAAACATTCGCACTTTGGATACAGGTTTGATACAGTAAGTCTATATATGTGTATGCATAGATTTACTTTGCAATCTATACATAATACGCAAAATTTTATCATATACGTGATTGATGTAGATATCAGTTTACTTGATATTATGATACGAATTCAAGAAGCTTGGGATGCAATCCCTTAGACTGACATTGATAATTTGATTTCTAGTATACTTAGGCGAGTTGCTGAGTACTCCAGAAATTGTGGAGGAGCAACTCATTATTGAAATTAAAGAAAAAGTTGCCATGATTTTTTGTTGAAATTATCATCATTTCTTAGTGTGGATTATTTACGTATTATCTGAAATTTTCATAAAAATTGAGCGACAAATTCTTGGTGTGTTTTTTTTCTTGAGGCGGCCAGTGTATTACAAAAAATAGATTGTTTTTAAGTACAGCATTTTAAAGGAACTGGTTATATAAATAATATTCCCAAACTGAATTCAAATTAAACACTAAAATAAAACACTTACTATGTTTTTACCACTAAAATTTATTGTAAAATATATAAAATAAGTTACAACAACACACGACTTAAGTTTCGACTTTTAAAGGTCATTATCGCAACCATTATTATGATGAATTCAAATTACTTAATATACGTTCACGTTATTAAAATCTATTACACAATTATTAGTTTAGCAGATGATGTCACTCTTCAGCATGACATTTCATTATTATTAAAAAATTAATTAGATATTTATCTTTTGGATAATAAAGTATAATAATAATTATTTATTTATTTATTTATTAACGGTTAACACCGTTTACATTTAATTACACAAACATTAATAACAACAGTATTTTAAACGAAATCACAAGCGAATAAACATATAAACAATAACTTAAATATAACCCAATATGACACAACAATGATGCGTTGAAGTCAGTAATATAATATAATCAAATTAAATTTAACATAGATTAATAAGAAAAATGTAGCGAATACATACATTTACATTTAAGGGATAAGATGACTTGACTAAGAGGGTACAACCTAACTTATTCGAGTCCAGTTTAAACAATTTAGAGCTAATAAAACAGGTATAATAATTTTTGTACATAAGATCAATTAAGTAACGATAAATTAACATTTCTGAGTTTACGTTTAAACAAAGATAGTGGAATGTTTAATTCATTTATAGTGGATTGTTGTTGCCAAAATTTGTAGAATGAAATTTTTGATGAAAAAATAGTTTTGACCGAGTTGATACTCCCATTGGTGCATTAAAATCACATTCAAGAAGACTGGAACACTCAAGATACCCATTAATAAGCTTGAATCCGAAACACAGGTCTAAAAATATTCTTCTATTCTTTAATAGCTGTAAATTTAAAAACTCTAAAGACTCAGTATAACTGTAATTATCCCTTGGAATACGAAATATGAATACGAATATGAAATTGCTTGACAGAATTTACTTTGCACAGATTCAAGATTTGACGATGCATTACTATAGAACGGTAAACACGCCTGGCTAGCGTACTCAAGATGTGGTCTGACTAACCCTACATACTCGTATAATATTTTTAATGTATCTATTTTAAAATTATAGGCAAATCTGAATACAAACCCGAGAACTTGCATTGCTTTATTTCGTATTTTGAAAATGTGTTTATTGAATGTTAATCTAGAATCATGAACAACCCCTAAATCCTTTATTTCATCTACATTGTTCAATTTATGACCATCAATAAAATAATTATTTAAAAATACTCTTCTTCTACTGAATGATATACAAAAACATTTTGATAAATTTAAAAATAATCACCAATCAAATGAAAGAAAATTACAATGCTTAAGATATGCCTCAAGGTCGTTTATAAATAAAAGAAAAAGAATAGGTCCACAATGTGAGCCCTTAGGCACACCTGAAGCAACATGAATCGGGCGGGAACAGTAATTATAAATACGTACAACTTGTTTTCGATCAACCAAGTACCCCCTTAGGCATGATAACACTGTTACACCGAATCCCAACGCCCTTAATTTTTCCAAAAGAAGTTCATGATTGACTCTATCAAAGGCCTTGAAAAAATCGGTGTAGACAGAATCTACCTGGTATCTGTTTTCCAGAGATGGCCGAATATAATTTTGATACGTTAACAGATTACTTACTGAAAATCGTCCTTCCATGAAGCCGTGCTGCTCTTTGCAAATAGTATTTTTACAATGCCAAATAATTTATCTGGATATAATCAAGTCTAACATTTTAGGAATTTGAGATTGCCTAGAAATGCCTCTGTAATTATTAACCAGTTCGCGGCCACCTAATTTATGTAGTGAGATAATATAAGATTTCTTCCAAGCAGACGGAAATTCACCGGACTCTAATGATTTGTTAAATAATATTGCCAGTGCATCGACAAAAGAAGAAGAGCATCTTTTTATAGAGTAATTAGGAATGTTGTCAGGGCCGTTGTTACAATCATCAGTAAGATCTTGAATGGTATTGTATATATCAATTTTGTCAACATAAAATTTATTGGGATCAACGGAGTAATTGTATTTGTAAGTGGCTCCTGTGGAAGCAACAACACTATTATCATACACAGTAGCAAAATACTTCCCAAATAAATCTACACATCCATGGCCATCTTTACTGACTTTGTCATTAAAATGCATAACACTTGGAATACCTTTCGTATACTGCTGGTCGTTCACAAATGACCAAAAACGCTTGCAGTTACTATTAATTTTCATTTCAATATCATCAACATATACCTTATACAGATCCCTGCTCATGTTAGAACAAAGTGTTCTCAGATAACTAAAACTTTCGAAATCGCATGGCAATCCACTTTGTTTAAACTGACGGTGAGCCGCCTTTTTCTTAATAATTAATTGTATTAGTTCTTTATTATACCATTTAGGAGAGGTTTCAAATTTCTAGAATGAAGATATTTTGTTAATAGGTTTATTATAACATCATAAAAAATATTGACAGCAATTTCGGTATAATGGTTCTTAAGTAAGTCAGACCAAATAACTTTAGACAAATGATCGTTTATACTACAGTAGTCTGTCGACTTGAAGTCATAAAACATGTCACAATTTACAAGATCACAACTGACACCTGAGGCATTTAAGCACAAAGAGTAGGCAACATAGTATTATCACAAGTAATACCATAAGTGATGGCAATTTACTCGAATAAATTTTGTTTTTGCATGAAAGTTTGTTGCTTAGCGATTTTAATGAGAGCAACTGTCACGAAAAAATCACGAGCCGCCAGGCGAGTGATTTTTTCTATCAGTTGCTCGAATAAAAATTGCGATTAAGCAACAAACTTGAATGCGCTAAAAACAAAATTTATTCCGATTTAATTGTCATCACGAATGGTATTTGGAAAGACTATTCCACGACTTGAAACGAATATCGGTGAATGGTTCAATGTTTATATTAAAATTTTTATGATATATCTCCTGCAGTATTTTGGTCGAAAAATTCGACATTGATTAAATAACACCTCCCTTATAATCATTTGCATTTACCTTCTTTATATTATACGCCCAGTCATCATAATCGCGGCAAGAGTTTCCATTAAAGTTTTGCTAACAACTGGTAGTTTTTATCGGCGCAGATTTCTTCAAATCGTTTCCAAACACACGATCATGTTTAAGTTTGATTTTTTGGTGCAGAACTTGTCACCGTCGCATTTATTATGGATGATGAAGTGTTACCAAACCTTTTGATTTTATAACCTACTTGCAACTGACATACGTAGAAACAACGTTTTTCGCTTTTTTATCAAGGCTAATTCAATTCATTTGTCGGGAAATAGCTAACTTCAGATTATTCAGGTGAATAAACAGCAACTTGGTGTTTATTCACTTAAAAATTGACGTGATTGGCTAAAAAATATCACATGCCTCATTTTCATTGGCTACATACAATAGGAGTGGAATAGTCATTATTATATATTATGTATCAGATGGGTAAAATGTATAATTACTTTTTGTACATTTAATAGTAGATGTATAATAGTATATGAAAACATTGTTCGATGATTACAAGTATTGAATTATTTAATTGCTTTCGCTAATTTATTTTTAATTACATCAACCTAAATTCTTTTTCTTGTTTCAAATTTATCATAATATAGTCACTTACAAATTAATTCACGTACATTCAATCATTTTACAGAAAGAAATACGTTCAAACTAGTGTTGCTTTGATAGCCTTGCTATTTTGTAACACGCAAATTACTTTTGTATCATTCAATGTCTGTCGAAGTATTAGCTAGAGAAGTAGTTGTTTCAAAAGTGGTTTGTTCTTGTAGTCTTAATACGTCTCATTTGTTGTAGATTTTACGAAATATTTTCGTGTTTTTTTCTAATTATTAGTTAATTTTCTACAACGTAAAGGACTTATATATTTTTATTAAAAGCTTTATAACTTTGTTTGTACAACACTGACTTTTTTAAGTGACTATAGTATCGACAATTTTAACTTGTCATTATCAAATTAGAAATTTGTCGAAACTAAAGTCACGTAATAAAGTAAGTGTTGTGAAAATTAAAAAGTGTTTTATTTGTGAAGAATAATGTATAACGAAGTAGAAGCCTCCACCGATAACATTGTAATTATTTCTATAGAATTCACTAATCCGTCTCAGGTATAAATTCGGGGCATTAGTCGATTATATTTCATTATTGTCAATTGCCGTACATGTCAGAGTAGGTTATTTACACTTCATTATATTTATTTTACTAAATGTTTTTATTTGTATTTAAAATCAATTTTACAATAAAGATGAGATCAAGAGATTGAAACACGTGTCTGCAGATGATTATAAACTTGAGTGTTAGATTATTTAATTATTTTATTTTTAATTAAATTAACGTAAGTTCATTTCTTGTTCGAGATTTGCCATAACATATTCACTCACAAACTCTTTAACATACATTCAATTAATTTTAGTTTATTTTGCTATTTGTAACACGCAAATTATTTTTGCCCAATTCAATATCTGTCGAGGTATTAGCCAGAGAAGTAGTTTTTTCAATAAGTAATTTGTTTTGTAGTCTTAGTAAGACTCATTGTTTTAGATTTACTAAATGTTTTCGTGTTTCTTTCTAAATATTGACATTATTAAAAAATAAAAAAGTTATTGTATATATATTTATAGAAAGATGGAATATTATTTAGGTATACTTTTTTAATTATCGAAATATTGTGAAACGTCAGAGCTATCCAAAATAATTAACAATCATTCTAGTATGAAGAGAATGGTTGAGGCGTATACTACGTGGTAATCCATGCATACACTGAATCGAAAAATTCACTGTTTTAATCAAAAATCATTACTTGTTGTTAAAATAATATTGAATTTTCTTATTCAGCCATTCTAGCTAACAACTATGAACTTAACAACACGTATCCCTTCCTCAAAACAAAAATCCAACGAAAAATTAACTGATTGAAGATCTTTTTTAATTAAATAAAAATATGTACTTTTACTAAATAAATATCATGTACAAATTATATATTTATTTTTTTCAACGAAATAATTGGGATAAATGCTACGCAATGTAAATAAATAACACTCGTCATATATTTTTTGGGTCTTTTTTAGGCGGTTTGAAAAAGGGTTAAATTGTAGGTTAGGCACAAGATTATGGGATCCATATTTATACCTTTACTATAGATTCTGCTAGGAAATCAACTATATATTCGAATATATAATCATCATTTGAAACCTACAAATGTATTATATTTAATGGCGGGAATATGTTTACCTTTCCCAAGTTATACATTAAAATGAGTCTCTCGTTATTATATTTTCCGCATTAGAATATGATATGGTTTAGATCCTCAATTTCAGCTCCGCATTCACACTCTTTGCTACCAACCACTCCAATTTTGCAAAGATGTACTCGAAAACATCCATGGCCTAATTTAAGTCGAACTTTTGAAGATGTAAAGAATGTGCTAAGAGTATTCTTCGGAAGCATATTATTTGGTAAAGGGTGTATGATACAATATTGAGTCTGTTATTCTTTGGCGTAGTCTTCTTAATAACTTTTCCAATATGGTATCTTTGACTCTTCGATATGAACCCGTATGCAACGCGTATTTGCTTACGACACTTACATCGAAACTGCGCGTTCTGGGGTTGCCACAAAACACATATTTCTAGCACAATACAATCTTGGAAGGCACTGTCGTGTTCCTACAAAAACAGCATCATGAAGTGGGTGCAGAACCTCTGTACCAGAGGATCGTTAAAAAATGGAGTACCACGAGGTGAAGAAAGAGGTGTCAGAACTTCTGAAAATGTAGCTCGAGTTAGGGCAGCTTTTGAAGCAAGTCACCATGCTGTGTGATTTTTTCCTTCCAGAGTTAACAAGGGGTAATGTTGATATTAGAAGTCTTTTTACAGCAAGATGGGGCAACTTGCCACGCATCATGGGAGTCTATGGCATTTTTTGAGAAAACAATTTCCAGGTCGACATGATGAGTGTGTATAAATGAACGAAAATCACTTAGATGACATGTTTTTAACTGTTTCTTTGATATGAATATGAAATGGCAAATTCTCACCTACCTATTAAAGACAAAGAAAGAAAATAATATTTTCATTTAATTGAAAATTCACGGAGTTATGATTTTTCCAAAAACGTCATACTTCTCTGCTGGACACTTTATAAATTTGTTGATTTTTATAACAGAGTTCACATTGTACATTTTGCATTTGTATGTGAGACAAAAATTTTCAAATGAACTATTCGTAATTTTTATTCTTTTAAGGTAGGCCAATAAAGGAATAGTTTAGTTTATGAGGATGAGAATTAATAAATTTCAACCAGTTCGAATAAAACGTTCTATTGTTATAATTAAAATAAATAATTGTTTTTGGATTTAAAAATTTAGAGTTATTTTTTGTTAAATGATTATAATTTTATACAAGAAATCTATAATTTAATCCTATATACAGAGTGATTTTTTTAGATGTTCTCTAAGGGGATCTCGGAAACTATAAGAGATAGAAAAACGGTTAAATGAGGAGAAAAGTGTAATTTTATGAGTGGAATAAATTTACACTTTCAAGGGTTTTAAAAAAGTCAAGGGTAGCTAGGTATTTTGAAATCAATATATCTCGGTTATTATGACAGATAGAAAACAAAGGACAAAGTTGTAAACAATTTTACGCAAATTAATAAAGTTTATTCAAAATAATGGATCGCCGTTATTTTCGAGATATAACGCAAACTTACTTTTTGAAATGGAAACCATATGGCCTTATTCGATTATTTTTCTCTCTAATCTGATAAGACAAATTATTATTATTATTATTTCTAAAAATAAGTGAGTTGCAGTCATTTTAAGGTTTATTATAAATTAAAAATTAGTTAAAAAAGATAGAAGTAACAATTGCGTTTTATTAATCTGCGTAAAATTGCAACACTTTGTCCCTTTCTTTCATAATAACCGACATATTATGATTTGAAAAATTCACCCTTTTTACTATTTTCAAAATATCTAGTTACCCTTGACTTTTTTGAAAATCTTAAAAGTGCTAGATAACATCTTCAAAAGCTCACCCTATATATCTTGTATTTTATACTCATTTTTCACTTGGTGAAACATTATGTTAATAATAGGTTGTTGAAAAAATTCACTTGGTTTGTTTCACTAAATTGTTTATTTTCGACTAGTTTCGGCACTGGGCCATTATCAAGAATGATGTACAAACAAAATTTTTTACATATTTATATAAAGATGTCAGGTAATAAGTGCGTTCGAAATTGGGGAAATCCAGAGATCTTCATTATCGTTGACCACGTTTTTGCCTGCTGCTCGGGCTTTGCTAATCTCTAG
>CAXAKX010000363.1:0-11778 GCA_963969525.1 Ontholestes murinus
ATAGGAAATAACAATAACAATAAGAAATAACAATAACAATAAGAAATAACAATAACAATAAGAAATAACAATAACAATAAGAAAGAACAATAAGAAATAACAATAACAATAAGAAATATCAATAACAAAATGAAATAACAATAATATTAAGAAATAACAATAACAATAAGAAATAACAATAACAATAAGAAATAACAATAACAATAAGAAATAACAATAATAATAAGAAATAACAATAACAATAAGAAATAACAATACGAATAACAATAAGAAATAACAATAAGAAATAACAATAACAATAAGAAATAACTATAACAATAGGAAATAACAATAACAATAAGAAATAACAATAACAATAAGAAATAACAATAAGAATAAGAAATAACAATAAGAATAAGAAATAACAATAACAAAAAGAAATAACAATAACAATACGTAATAACAATAACAAAAAGAAATAACAATAACAATAGGATATAACAATAAGAATAAGAAATAACAATAACAATAAGAAATAACAATAACAATAAGAAATAACAATAACAATAGGAAATAACAATAACAATAGGAAATAACAATAACAATAATAAATAACAATAACAATAAGAAATAACAATAACAATAAGAAATAACAATAACAATAAGTAATAACACTAACAATAAGAAATAACAATAACTATAAGAAATAACAATAACAATAAGAAATAACAATAACAATTAGAAATAACAATAACAATAAGAAATAAAAATAACAATAAGAAATAACAATAACAATAAGAAATAACAATAACAATAAGAAATAACAATAACAATAAGAAATAACAATAACAATAGGAAATAACAATAACAATAATAAATAACAAAAACAATAAGAAATAACAATAACAAAAAGAAATAACAATAACAATAAGAAATAAAAATAACAATAAGAAATAACAATAACAATAAGAAATAACAATAATAATAAGAACTAACATTAACAATAAGAAATAACAATAATACTAAGAAATAACAATAACAATAAGAAATAACAATAACAATAAGAAATAACAATAACAATAAGAAATAACAATAACAATAGGCAATAACAATAACAATAAGAAATAACAATAACAATAAGAAATAACAATAACAATAACAATAAGAAATAACAATAACAAAAAGAAATAACAATAACAATAAGTAATAACAATAACAAAAAGAAATAACAATAACAATAGGAAATAACAATAACAATAAGAAATAACAATAACAATAAGAAATAACAATAACAATAAGAAAGAACAATAACAATAAGAAATAACAATAACAATAAGAAATAACAATAACAATAGGAAATAACAATAACAATAATAAATAACAATAACAATAAGAAATAACAATAACAATAAGAAATAACAATAACAATAAGAAATAACAATAACAATAAGAAATAACACTAACAATAAGAAATAACAATAATAATAAGAAATAACAATAACAATAAGAAATAACAATAACAATATGAAATAACAATAACAATAAGAAATAACAATTACAATAAGAAATAACAATAAGAATAAGAAATAACAATAACAATAACAATAAGAAATAACAATAACAATACGTAATAACAATAACAAAAAGAAATAACACTAACAATAAGAAATAACAATAACAATAAGAAATAACAATAACAATAAGAAATAACAATAACAATAGGAAATAACAATAACAATAAGAAATAACAATAACAATAACAATAACAATAACAATAACAATAACAATAACAATAACAATAACAATAACAATAACAATAACAATAACAATAACAATAACAATAACAATAACAATAACAATAACAATAACAATAACAATAACAATAACAATAACAATAACAATAACAATAACAATAACAATAACAATAACAATAACAATAACAATAACAATAACAATAACAATAACAATAACAATAACAATAACAATAACAATAACAATAACAATAACAATAACAATAACAATAACAATAACAATAACAATAACAATAACAATAACAATAACAATAACAATAACAATAACAATAACAATAACAATAACAATAACAATAACAATAACAATAACAATAACAATAACAATAACAATAACAATAACAATAACAATAACAATAACAATAACAATAACAATAACAATAACAATAACAATAACAATAACAATAACAATAACAATAACAATAACAATAACAATAACAATAACAATAACAATAACAATAACAATAACAATAACAATAACAATAACAATAACAATAACAATAACAATAACAATAACAATAACAATAACAATAACAATAACAATAACAATAACAATAACAATAACAATAACAATAACAATAACAATAACAATAACAATAACAATAACAATAACAATAACAATAACAATAACAATAACAATAACAATAACAATAACAATAACAATAACAATAACAATAACAATAACAATAACAATAACAATAACAATAACAATAACAATAACAATAACAATAACAATAACAATAACAATAACAATAACAATAACAATAACAATAACAATAACAATAACAATAACAATAACAATAACAATAACAATAACAATAACAATAACAATAACAATAACAATAACAATAACAATAACAATAACAATAACAATAACAATAACAATAACAATAACAATAACAATAACAATAACAATAACAATAACAATAACAATAACAATAACAATAACAATAACAATAACAATAACAATAACAATAACAATAACAATAACAATAACAATAACAATAACAATAACAATAACAATAACAATAACAATAACAATAACAATAACAATAACAATAACAATAACAATAACAATAACAATAACAATAACAATAACAATAACAATAACAATAACAATAAACAATAACAATAACAATAACAATAACAATAACAATAACAATAACAATAACAATAACAATAACAATAAGAAATAACAATAACAATAAGAAATAACAATAGCAATAAGAAATAACAATAACAATAAGAAATAACAATAACAATAACAATAACAAAGAGAAATAACAATTACAATAGGAAATAACAATAAAAATAAGAAATAACAATAACAATAAGAAATAACAATAACAAAAAGAAATAACAATAACAATAAGAAATAACAATAACATTAAGAAATAACAATAACAGTAAGAAATAACAATAACAATAAGAAATAACAATAATAATAAGAAATAACAATAACAATAAGAAATAACAATAACAATTAGAAATAACAATACGAATAACAATAAGAAATAACAATAACAATAAGAAATAACAATAAGAAATAACAATAACAATAGGAAATAACAATAACAATAAGAAATAACAATAACAATAAGAAATAACAATAACAATAAGAAATAACAATAAGAATAAGAAATAACAATAACAATAACAATAAGAAATAACAATAACAATAACAATACGTAATAACAATAACAAAAAGAAATAACAATAACAATAGGAAATAACAATAAGAATAAGAAATAACAATAACAATAAGAAATAACAATAACAATAAGAAAGAACAATAAGAAATAACAATAACAATAAGTAATAACACTAACAATAAGAAATAACAATAACTATAAGAAATAACAATAACAATAAGAAATAACAATAACAATAAGAAATAACAATAACAATAAGAAATAACAATAACAATAAGAAATAACAATAACAATAACAATAAGAAATAACAATAACAATAAGAAATAACAATAACAATAGGAAATAACAATAACAATAAGAAATAACAAAAACAATAAGAAATAACAATAACAAAAAGAAATAACAATAACAATAAGAAATAAAAATAACAATAAGAAATAACAATAACAATAAGAAATAACAATAATAATAAGAAATAACATTAACAATAAGAAATAACAATAATAATAAGAAATAACAATAACAAGAAGAAATAACAATAACAATATGAAATAACAATAACAATAAGAAATAACAATAACAATAATAAATAACAATATCAATAAGAAATAACAATAACAATAAGAAATAACAATAACTATAAGAAATAACAATAACAATAAGAAATAACAATAACAATAAGAAATAACAATAACAATAAGAAATAACAATAGCAATAAGAAATAACAATAACAATAACAATAAGAAATAACAATAACAATAGCATATAACAATAACAATAATAAATAACAATAACAATAAGAAATAACAATAACAATAACAATAAGAAATAACAATAACAAAAAGAAATAACAATAACAATAAGAAATAACAATAACAATAAGAAATAACAATAACAATAAGAAATAACAATAACAATAGGCAATAACAATAACAATAAGAAATAATAATAACAATAAGAAATAACAATAACAATAAGAAATAACAATAACAATAACAATAAGAAATAACAATAACAAAAAGAAATAACAATAACAATAAGTAATAACAATAACAAAAAGGAATAACAATAACAATAGGAAATAACAATAACAATAAGAAATAACAATAACAATAAGAAATAACAATAACAATAAGAAATAACAATAACAATAAGAAAGAACAATAAGAAATAACAATAACAATAAGAAATATCAATAACAGAATGAAATAACAATAATATTAAGAAATAACAATAACATTAAGAAATAACAATAACAATAAGAAATAACAATAACAATAAGAAATAACAATAATAATAAGAAATAACAATAACAATAAGAAATAACAATACGAATAACAATAAGAAATAACAATAAGAAATAACAATAACAATAAGAAATAACAATAACAATACGTAATAACAATAACAAAAAGAAATAACAATAACAATAGGAAATAACAATAAGAATAAGAAATAACAATAACAATAAGAAATAACAATAACAATAAGAAATAACAATAACAATAGGAAATAACAATAACAATAATAAATAACAATAACAATAAGAAATAACAATAACAATAAGAAATAACAATAACAATAAGTAATAACACTAACAATAAGAAATAACAATAACTATAAGAAATAACAATAACAATAAGAAATAACAATAACAATTAGAAATAACAATAACAATAAGAAATAAAAATAACAATAAGAAATAACAATAACAATAAGAAATAACAATAACAATAAGAAATAACAATAACAATAAGAAATAACAATAACAATAGGAAATAACAATAACAATAATAAATAACAAAAACAATAAGAAATAACAATAACAAAAAGAAATAACAATAAGAATAAGAAATAAAAATAACAATAAGAAATAACAATAACAATAAGAAATAACAATAATAATAAGAACTAACATTAACAATAAGAAATAACAATAATAATAAGAAATAACAATAACAATAAGAAATAACAATAACAATAAGAAATAACAATAACAATAGGCAATAACAATAACAATAAGAAATAACAATAACAATAAGAAATAACAATAACAATAAGAAATAACAATAACAATAACAATAAGAAATAACAATAACAAAAAGAAATAACAATAACAATAAGTAATAACAATAACAGAAAGAAATAACAATAACAATAGGAAATAACAATAACAATAAGAAATAACAATAACAATAAGAAATAACAATAACAATAAGAAATAACAATAACAATAAGAAAGAACAATAACAATAAGAAATAACAATAACAATAAGAAATAACAATAACAATAGGAAATAACAATAACAATAATAAATAACAATAACAATAAGAAATAACAATAACAATAAGAAATAACAATAACAATAAGAAATAACAATAACAATAAGAAATAACACTAACAATAAGAAATAACAATAATAATAAGAAATAACAATAACAATAAGAAATAACAATAACAATATGAAATAACAATAACAATAAGAAATAACAATAACAATAAGAAATAACAATAAGAATAAGAAATAACAATAACAATAACAATAAGAAATAACAATAACAATACGTAATAACAATAACAAAAAGAAATAACAATAACAATAGGAAATAACAATAAGAATAAGAAATAACAATAACAATAAGAAATAAAAATAACAATAAGAAATAACAATAACAATAAGAAAGAACAATAAGAAATAACAATAACAATAAGAAATAACAATAACAATAAGAAATAAAAATAACAATAAGAAATAACAATAACAATAAGAAATAACAATAACAATAACAATAAGAAATAACAATAACAATAAGAAATAACAATAACAATAGGAAATAACAATAACAATAATAAATAACAAAAACAATAAGAAATAACAATAACAAAAAGAAATAACAATAACAATAAGAAATAAAAATAACAATAAGAAATAACAATAACAATAAGAAATAACAATAATAATAAGAAATAACATTAACAATAAGAAATAACAATAATAATAAGAAATAACAATAACAATAAGAAATAACAATAACAATATGAAATAACAATAACAATAAGAAATAACAATAACAATAATAAATAACAATAACAATAGGAAATAACAATATCAATAAGAAATAACAATAACAATAAGAAATAACAATAACTATAAGAAATAACAATAACAATAAGAAATAACAATAACAATAACAATAAGAAATAACAATAACAATAAGAAATAACAATAACAATAAGAAATAACAATAACAATAAGAAATAACAATAACAATAAGAAATAACAATAACAATAGCAAATAACAATAACAATAATAAATAACAATAACAATAAGAAATAACAATAACAATAACAATAAGAAATAACAATAACAAAAAGAAATAACAATAACAATAAGAAATAACAATAACAATAACAATAAGAAATAACAATAACAAAAAGAAATAACAATAACAATAAGTAATAACAATAACAAAAAGAAGTAACAATAACAATAGGAAATAACAATAACAATAAGAAATAACAATAACAATAAGAAATAACAATAACAATAAGAAAGAACAATAACAATAAGAAATAACAATAACAATAAGAAATAACAATAACAATAAGAAATAACACTAACAATAAGAAATAACAATAATAATAAGAAATAACAATAACAATAAGAAATAACAATAACAATATGAAATAACAATAACAATAAGAAATAACAATAAGAATAAGAAATAACAATAACAATAACAATAAGAAATAACAATAACAAAAAGAAATAACAATAACAATACGTAATAACAATAACAAAAAGAAATAACAATAACAATAAGAAATAACAATAAGAATAAGAAATAACAATAACAATAAGAAATAACAATAACAATAAGAAATAACAATAACAATAAGAAAGAACAATAAGAAATAACAATAACAATAAGAAATAAAAATAACAATAAGAAATAACAATAACAATAAGAAATAACAATAACAATAACAATAAGAAATAACAATAACAATAGGAAATAACAATAACAATAAGAAATAACAAAAACAATAAGAAATAACAATAACAAAAAGAAATAACAATAACAATAAGAAATAACATTAACAATAAGAAATAACAATAATAATAAGAAATAACAATAACAATATGAAATAACAATAACAATAAGAAATAACAATAACAATAATAAATAACAATAACAATAGGAAATAACAATATCAATAAGAAATAACAATAACAATAAGAAACAACAATAACTATAAGAAATAACAATAACAATAAGAAATAACAATAACAATAAGAAATAACAATAACAATAAGAAATAACAATAACAATAAGAAATAACAATAACAATAGCAAATAACAATAACAATAATAAATAACAATAACAATAAGAAATAACAATAACAATAAGAAATAACAATAACAATAACAATAAGAAATAACAATAACAATAAGAAATAACAATAAGAATAAGAAATAACAATAAAAATAACAATAAGAAATAACAATAACAAAAAGAAATAACAATAACAATACGTAATAACAATAACAAAAAGAAATAACAATAACAATAAGAAATAACAATAAGAATAAGAAATAACAATAACAATAAGAAAGAACAATAAGAAATAACAATAACAATAAGAAATAAAAATAACAATAAGAAATAACAATAACAATAAGAAATAACAATAACAATAACAATAAGAAATAACAATAACAATAGGAAATAACAATAACAATAAGAAATAACAAAAACAATAAGAAATAACAATAACAAAAAGAAATAACAATAACAATAAGAAATAACATTAACAATAAGAAATAACAATAATAATAAGAAATAACAATAACAATATGAAATAACAATAACAATAAGAAATAACAATAACAATAATAAATAACAATAACAATAGGAAATAACAATATCAATAAGAAATAACAATAACAATAAGAAACAACAATAACTATAAGAAATAACAATAACAATAAGAAATAACAATAACAATAAGAAATAACAATAACAATAAGAAATAACAATAACAATAAGAAATAACAATAATAATAGCAAATAACAATAACAATAATAAATAACAATAACAATAAGAAATAACAATAACAATAAGAAATAACAATAACAATAACAATAAGAAATAACAATAACAATAAGAAATAACAATAAGAAATAACAATAAGAAATAACAATAACAATAAGAAATAACAATAACAATAGGCAATAACAATAACAATAAGAAATAATAATAACAATAAGAAATAACAATAACAATAAGAAATAACAATAACAATAAGAAATAACAATAACAAAAAGAAATAACAATAACAATAAGTAATAACAATAACAAAAAGAAATAACAATAACAATAGGAAATAACAATTACAATAAGAAATAACAATAACAATAAGAAATAACAATAACAATAAGAAAGAACAATAAGAAATAACAATAACAATAAGAAATATCAATAACAAAAAGAAATAACAATAATATTAAGAAATAACAATAACATTAAGAAATAACAATAACAATAAGAAATAACAATAACAATAAGAAATAACAATAATAATAAGAAATAACAATAAGAATAAGAAATAACAATACGAATAACAATAAGAAATAACAATAAGAAATAACAATAACAATAGGAAATAACAATAACAATAAGAAATAACAATAACAATAAGAAATAACAATAACAATAAGAAATAACAATAAGAATAAGAAATAACAATAACAATAACAATAACAATAAGAAATAACAATAACAAAAAGAAATAACAATAACAATACGTAATAGAAATAACAAAAAGAAATAACAATAACAATAGGAAATAACAATAAGAATAAGGAATAACAATAACAATAAGAAATAACAATAACAATAAGAAAGAACAATAAGAAATACCAATAACAATAAGAAATAACAATAACAATAGGAAATAACAATAACAATAATAAATAACAATAACAATAAGAAATAACAATAACAATAAGTAATAACACTAACAATAAGAAATAACAATAACTATAAGAAATAACAATAACAATAAGAAATAACAATAACAATAAGAAATAACAATAACAATAAGAAATAAAAATAACAATAAGAAATAACAATAACAATAAGAAATAACAATAACAATAAGAAATAACAATAACAATAAGAAATAACAATAACAAAAAGAAATAACAATAACAATAATAAATAACAAAAACAATAAGAAATAACAATAACAAAAAGAAATAACAATAACAATAAGAAATAAAAATAACAATAAGAAATAACAATAACAATAAGAAATAACAATAATAATAAGAACTAACATTAACAATAAGAAATAACAATAATAATAAGAAATAACAATAACAATAATAAATAACAATAACAATATGAAATAACAATAACAATAAGAAATAACAATAACAATAATAAATAACAATAACAATAGGAAATAACAATATCAATAAGAAGTAACAATAACAATAAGAAATAACAATAACTATAAGAAATAACAATAACAATAAGAAATAACAATAACAATAAGAAATAACAATAACAATAAGAAATAACAATAACAATAAGAAATAACAATAACAATAAGAAATAACAATAACAATAACAATAATAAATAACAATAACAATAAGAAATAACAATAACAATAAGAAATAACAATAACAATAACAATAAGAAATAACAATAACAAAAAGAAATAACAATAACAATAAGAAATAACACTAACAATTAGAAATAACAATAAGAAATAACAATAACAATAAGAAATAACAATAACAATAGGCAATAACAATAACAATAAGAAATAACAATAACAATAAGGAATAACAATAACAATAAGAAATAACAATAACAATAAGAAATAACAATAACAAAAAGAAATAACAATAACAATAAGTAATAACAATAACAAAAAGAAATAACAATAACAATAGGAAATAACAATAACAATAAGAAATAACAATAACAATAAGAAATAACAATAACAATAAGAAATATCAATAACAAAAAGAAATAACAATAATATTAAGAAATAACAATAACATTAAGAAATAACAATAACAATAAGAAATAACAATAACAATAAGAAATAACAATAATAATAAGAAATAACAATAACAATAAGAAATAACAATAACAATAAGAAATAACAATAACAATAGGAAATAACAATAACAATAAGAAATAACAATAACAATAAGAAATAACAATAAGAATAAGAAATAACAATAAGAATAAGAAATAACAATAACAATAACAATAAGAAATAACAATAACAAAAAGAAATAACAATAACAAAAAGAAATAACAATAACAATACGTAATAACAATAACAAAAAGAAATAACAATAACAATATGAAATAACAATAAGAATAAGAAATAACAATAACAATAAGAAATAACAATAACAATAAGAAATAACAATAACAATAAGAAATAACAATAACAATAAGTAATAACACTAACAATAAGAAATAACAATAACTATAAGAAATAACAATAACAATAAGAAGTAACAATAACAATATGAAATAACAATAACAATAAGAAATAACAATAACAATAATAAATAACAATAACAATAGGAAATAACAATATCAATAAGAAATAACAATAACTATAAGAAATAACAATAACAATAAGAAATAACAATAACAATAAGAAATAACAATAACAATAAGAAATAACAATAACAATAAGAAATAACAATAACAATAAGAAATAACAATAACAATAAGAAATAACAATAACAATAGCATATAACAATAACAATAATAAATAACAATAACAATAAGAAATAACAATAACAATAACAATAAGAAATAACAATAACAAAAAGAAATAACAATAACAATAAGAAATAACAATAACAATAAGAAATAACAATAACAATAAGAAATAACAATAACAATAGGCAATAACAATAACAATAAGAAATAATAATAACAATAAGAAATAACAATAACAATAAGAAATAACAATAACAATAACAATAAGAAATAACAATAACAAAAAGAAATAACAATAACAATAAGTAATAACAATAACAAAAAGGAATAACAATAACAATAGGAAATAACAATAACAATAAGAAATAACAATAACAATAAGAAATAACAATAACAATAAGAAATAACAATAACAATAAGAAAGAACAATAAGAAATAACAATAACAATAAGAAATATCAATAACAGAATGAAATAACAATAATATTAAGAAATAACAATAACATTAAGAAATAACAATAACAATAAGAAATAACAATAACAATAAGAAATAACAATAATAATAAGAAA